>JAGDQP010047232.1:0-12692 GCA_022664845.1 Lepisma saccharinum
ATGTAAAAATGTTTAAAGCTAAAAATTAAATTAAATACATTACATAAATACGCTAAGCTCCTAACAACCCTATTTGTCTATGTAATCCACCTTTAAAAATCATTAAGTTAAAAGCATTTCAGTGAGTTCGACTAACAGGACATTCACATTTTCACTGCTTTGTTATCATATGAGTTTACTTGATTCCTATCACAACGAACTGAACCGAAGGTATGAAACTAAGCACCTGAGAAATTAGATTAAGCATCAAGTCCTTTCTACGTTATCCGTACTTATGTTCTCCACCAGCTGGAGGAGGTCTTTTATTTATTTGCACGAGTCAAGTGACAACACCAAGTGTCATTTATAGGTTAACTTAACCATAGTGTAAGTTAAAGATAGCATTTCGGCATTATCCCGGTGTGACCGAGGGGAAACCTAGGTAAAACTTCCGTTAGAATGTGTCCACTCTGTACGAACCGAAGACTTTACGAATGCAAAGGCGCCAGGATTTCGACAGGATTTTTATTTTCCGCGATATAAAGTGGATTATGTCAAATAAATAGTATCCTTCCATTATATTTTTTCAATATTTCTTTAATCGAATGCATTATAATAATAATTTAAAACTTCATTATCTGAATATTTTAACAGAAGCTATTAGCTCATTCTTTCTCATAAGTACAAATTGACAACACTGAATGAGTCTTATGGAAAGAAATTTGACAACTATGTGCATTATTTTTCTTCTGTTAAACACAAAAGTCTACTATTATCTCTGACGTATTAGTGATAAGAAATTTTCAAAATAACTTCATCTCATGTCATTTTCAGTTGAACATCAGACGCATGAAGACAATATTGTTTTCCACATTATTATAAAGGTATTTTCCCACTTTTTATAATAATATTAGTTTTACAATATAGTCTATCTGTCTTTCTCTTTATTTGTCTCTATTCAAGATAATCGTGTATTTATGTATTATTTAGTGACATATTCAGTATTCCGATGATTTCACTAATAACTTCCCTCTTTCTAGTGCGTACAAAACACCTCTTCCTTAACCCAGTCATATGTCTAAGGGATTTCGTTCCTTCGCAAGCATTTTTACACAAATGTATGGGGGAAAGTATAAACCTCTGCATGAAGATAATCGTTTGTAAGTTAATTTTTAAATTTCTATTGTACACTCTAGTTCATAGAACATACGGTTTAGATGCATTTTCTACATCAGGCGTACAGTATATTTTATTATTTACTGACACATTCAGTTTTAAGTTGATAACATGATAAAGTTCCACCGCAGTTAAAAAAAACGTTTACCATAACATTCTTCTAATGTAAGATCAAGTTATCAGAAAAAACATAAAAACATTTTGTTTCCTCTCATCTTGCAGAAACGTTTCTCAATCTTCACGTACGCAAAAATAAGAATCATAATGATTCAATGATAGAGAGCTTACCTTTAATGTTCAAGCTTATTCGTTCTATCCTTGTCCATGCAATGTGAGGTTTTTCCTAGAAAATTACAGTTTACATGGATTTTCTCAGGGTTCTCTCCTTTCCTCCTACTTTCTTCACTTCACAAATTCTCCCATCATTCACCCAGCCTGACCAAAGTATGTTTAAAAATCATAAACATTCAGATTTACATTCAAATATAAACATAATACTCATAGCTTATTTTTCAGGTTCTTTAGGTGAATACCAGAATTGTACCTCAATTATGGTCGTGAACGTCACCTTTTCCATTCCTATCCACAAAAGAGTAATCGCTCAGGCATATCATCCCTTAGATTTATCGATGACCAGCTACGAGACTGAAAGCTGAAATATGTCGACCAGGGCCTATGTTCAAGGTGCCATCCCGATATTTGCCTGGTGTGACTAAGGAAAAACCCTGGAAATAACTCAGTCAAAATGGTCGGTCACGGGGATTGAACCCAGCACCTCCCGAATGCTATGCCAACCCTCTACCAGTAAGCTATGGCGGTTCGATCTGGCGCTCTGAGGTGCACTATAGTATAACAGAAATCTAGTTATTTGAACATATTTATATTTTGAATCGTCATCATTGGTATTCCGCCGAAAGCAAAAGATTATTCAAGATACGTTTAGCCCTCTCCATTCAGAGCTGAAAATAGGTCACTTTTCCTAATGCTGATAACCAGCTTTGATCAGAACATAGGTGATTCGATCTCAAAGTTGAACTGAATAACACATATTTGCCTGTTGTGACTAAGGAAAACCCATGTGAAAAATCCTCAGTGAAAATTTCAGAGCTGAAAATACGCATTTAAAGTTTCAAGCTACATTGAAGGGTGAGATTCTGAATTATTATTTCTAAACTATTGGATCCGTTTGCAAATACCATGTTCAGCTAAGAGTTTAATATAGAATATTTTCTTTGTACTCTAGTTTCCCATGTTTCAGTGATCGAGATCGTGGACTTTGGATCAGCACCGAAAGCACACGCTGGTTGGAGTCCTTCTGCTGGTCATTCCTGATCAAGCTAGATCAAAGGGTGAGATTCTAAATTATTATTTTTAAATTATTGGTCCCGTTTGCAATATCGTGTTCAGCTAAGAGTTTAATATAGAACCTTTTCTTTGCACACACGTCCAGTGATCAAGGTTGTGGATTTCAGATCAGCAGCGAACGCCCACGTGCGTTCGAGTCCCTCTGCTGGTCACTTCTGACTGATGATTTCCATGGTTTTCCTTGGTTTCTTCTAACGAATGCCTACTTCATATTTCTAATAAGGTACTTTATGTTTTTCCATCTCTATCTCAGAAGGGGGCGTGACCCCTGGGAGTCGTGATGGACTTAGGTTAAGGCATTTTATGTACACATACTGAGGGAGCATCAATAAGGAAGTAATCTCTAAATCTTCTCGCAAAACGTGATATCATGTCTCGCTTAGATACCACATATACAAGTTACTCATTTACTAAAAACAATATTATCAATTCACTCAAGAGCAAACTGACCTCTGTATCTCTCCGACACTATGAAATCACTTCTGAAATTCAAGTATCACCTGTAGTTTTCCTTTTTCGAAGATATTCACATCACCAGGCGATCTCTTATCTTGTATAAAGTAAAGAAAACTTCACTCAATAACAAAAATTTAAACATAGAGATTATAAGATATTTATCAACTTTCGAAAGATCATATCTGATCAAACTCAAAGGCTGTATTACTATTCTAATAACAATTATATAGAAATTTCAAGCAGCTCAAACCAATTCCTTTACCCTTCTATCAACGTATCTGTGTTTATTTAATTCTTCTTTTCTAATCTGAGAATAAACTAACAGTTCAAAGTCTTTTTTTTATCTTTACCAGCAAATAATACATACCAGTACTTCAATCTTGAAGAAGGTAGATTGGTAAGAGGTTCTACGTTTTTAACAGTTAGCAACTTTCATACAAAATATTATAACAATAAAAATATTAAAGAAATATATTCCCACAATGGATTTAGAATATCTCTTAGGCTACACTTATTAAAAGTTTTAACTTCAGGGAAAGATCTCCCAGCGCAAGATTCAAATCTGAAACCAGTATCTACGCCAAACTCATACATACTCGCTTGATGGAGTCCATCGCGAAACTCTCGTAAAAAAAACTAACGTCAAAGGCAATGATCTCCACTCACCTGATATGCCCGCCCAATGGTCGTCAGACTTGTGTAATCAAATATAACTAATAGAGGAGGGCGGAGTTCACTGACCAGGACTCATAAGCGTCCCTGTCAATAATCACATAACCTCAATCATCAACTCCTCACTTGCAACCGTAATGTCACAACCACTATTGAAATTCTAATAATTATGCCTTGAATAAATGTTGGGATCTTCTCTTTGTGATTTAGAACCCAGACATCTACAGAACCACTCTCACGACGTTTGTTGTCATCTTGTGACGATTTGCTCTTATTCATCCTTTGCCATATTAACGAATAACGATTACGTTGATTGTAAGTAAAAATTAAGTCACTGGGAGATCTACCCATACGTCGGGTTGGCATGAATCTATGTGCATACGCAATAGCGTGTAGCCAACTTTTAAATAATACCTCCGTTAATATGGTACCATTCTCTAAAAAGTTCTTATTGAGAGCCTTTTTAACAATTTGTACTCCTTTTTCCGCCATGCCGTTACTTGGAGGGTGTCTTTTTGGTGAGTGTACTAGCTCGATTCCTCTCTTAGCGCAATAGCGTTCGAATAGCTGACCAGAAAATGGCGGACCGTTATCTGTCACAAGTGTAACTGGATATCCATACAAACTAAATAATTCTTCCAAACATGAACAAACTTCGTCCGTTCCAGTGAATTTAACTGCCCAAACTACTATAAGATTATAAAAACTATCCATGCAAAGTAGGAAACTAAATCCCTTCCAATGACCGAAATCCGCATGAACCCTCTGAAATGGAGCACCTGTTTTAGGCCATGATATGAAATTCATTTTTGGAACTCGATTCCGGATTTGCACACACGGTTTGCAACTTTGTATGAATTCATCCAGATCTGAATCCAGCTTGGACCACCTGCTGTTCATGTAAAATCCTCAAATAATGTAAACGCAAACTTCTGGGCAAAATAATACAGTTGTCTTTCCATAGACAGCCATCAAAATATGTGATTTTGTGTCGGTTAGAAAAATACAATTTAATATCGGTATTTTCGTATTCGTTTCCTAATCGTGTTGGCCACACTTCAAGTACCCACTGCTTAACTTTCTGTAAAAGAATATCTTGTGTTGTGGCCTTGGAAACATCCTGTAACAATAAAGGACCTTCTTTTAATTGCAAAACATACTGGTGTGAGATGTCGCTATCTCCTGTTTCACTTTGTAATGGTAAACGTGACAAAAAATCTGCAAGTTCCACTTTTTGTATATGAAATTTCGAAATCGTAACCTGCTAAAAAGAGTGCCCAGCGTTGAAGTCTGGGAGCTGCCGTGTTAGGCATTTCTTTCCCGTCTAAGATTAACTTAACTGGCAAGGAATCAGTTAGGATTTTGAAAGAGCGACCGTATATGTACTTTTGACATTTTTTATTGCAAAGATAACTCCGAGACATTCACGCTCAAACTCAGCGTATTGTTGTTCGGCTGACGTTAATGTTGCCGAGGCACAAGAGACTGTTAGTAATTTTCCATCCACCATATTACATAAGACTGCTCCAACTCATGTTTGACAAGCATCTGTCACCGGGTTGAAAGGGTAAAGAACTTCCGCATTAGCAATTAATTCTTTGACTAAATTGAATTCATGTTGTTGTTTCTCAGACCACTCCCACTGAACTCCTTTTTTTTAGAAGTTTATGTAACTCACGTAACTTGGCAGATAAGGCGGGAACATGCCGGTGATAAAAGGCACCATTCCTAGAAATGACTTTAATTGTTGAGTTGAAGTTGGTGTTGGAAAATCGACAATCGGTTGTAGTTTATCCGCCGCGATTGAAACTCCTTCGGATGTAATCTCGTGTTCTAGGTAAGTAATACTGTCTTTGAAGAATTGACACTTTTCCTTTCTAACTTTGACGTTGACCTGTTTGAACCGGTCTAAAACCCTTTTCACTCTCTTAAAACATTCTTCATGATTGTCTGCAAATACTAAAACAACCGTCCAAATAGCAAATTACTCCTGGAATTCCTATAGTAATTGTGTCTATGAATTGTTGGAAAACTTGACCGGCACAGCTGAGGCCAAATGCTAAACGGGTTTGCCTATATAGCGCCCAAGGAGTTGAAATACCTAGGAACTTTTGAGATGCAGTATGAACTGGTAATTGCAGATATGCCTGTCGTAAATGCCATGCAGGACATTAATTATATCATCTATCTTGGGGAGCGGATAAATAACTTTTTCAGTTACTTTATTTAATGTCTGTTTTAAGTCGAGGCATAGGCGAACGTCATTGTTCTTTTTTCGCACTACCACCAATGGAGTAGCCCAATCGGTACTATCTACTGGGTATATTACACCTTGTGCCTGCAATTTGTCCAGTTCTTCTTTGACTGCATTCCGAATGTGAAATGGAATAGTATATGCTTTCCTAAAAATTGGAATAGCTTCTGGCTTAACTGGTAATTGAACTGAATACCCATTAATCGGTTGGGAAATATCCCCTGAAAAAACCGACTCGTAATGCTGGAAAATTTGATGTTCCAATTCATTGATGTTGAATAAGCTACATATATTATCTGACTGCAAGCAGCTATTTGTAGTAAACATATTCGTTCTCCAATTTGGCCATAATTGATCCAACCATTGTCGTCCTAGTACTGGGCGACGAAAGCTATTAGGCGTGCAGTTAGTTTCAATATTTATAACCAATGAATAATCCCGTGCTTCCAATAGATTATGTCACTTTACCCGACAATAACGCACGTAGTCACATAGATCTTCTTATTATTGTCCACAACAAGGTAAATGTACAAATCTTAAATATCTAACATATAACAAACATCACTAAGAAGAAAGCACAGAACATCTCAAGAATACTTTCCTTCTAATGGAACAAGAACTTCTTACATTCAAATTTCCCGCGGATAGCCACTCCCCATAGCAGGAATCATAACTTCAAATCTGAAACCAGTTAGGAGATTTTTAAGGTTTCTTCGAGAACATTTTTCGGAGGGTTTACAGTGAAAATTCGGAGGACGTAATTTGAAGATTTTAGAAGATAGGTTTGATGGAGTCATGGTTTCTACTAGTATTTTCAATTTCGGGGGTGTAAAGGTCTGGCGGACTTAGGGGTTCTGCCAGTATTTTCAGTTTCGAGGGATGTAAAGTCAAAATTGCTAGAGTACTCTATGTGCAGTTTTGTACGAGCAAATTCGAGGGATGTTAGTCGATTCAGGGATTTTGCCAGTATTTTCACTTTCGCGGGATGCTGGCCGAATCAGGTTTCTTCCAGTATTTTCCCCTTTGGAACATGTAAAGTAAAAATTGCGATGTTGCTATCTGCTCGACACAGGGTTTCTTGTACCCACGCCGTGACGTGAAACATCGAGTACTATCCTGCCTTATTGTCAATGACCTCGTGACATCGGGAATCATGTTCTGACTTGTTCCGCATCTATTGGGTCAAGTCCACGTGAACATGGTAACATCGCATCCTACATCTGGCAACAACGCAGCTCAATGACTTCTGTCACGTGATCGGAATTTCCCAGTCACCATCTTGGATTACCTTATCACTTTTTCCCGCTAAAATTCACACATAATCTTGTACGAACAGCCTTAGGTGATCTCCATATCTTGCCAACTCGCCTACGTGGCGCCAACTCACCACTGTATCCTGTGAGTTATGGAGTCCGCAATTTTGGAGCGAGTGTACACTATTTCTACTTACTTTGTTCCAAACGATAATTCAATGTGGGAGTAAAATATGTTCCTCACTCCCTTGGATGAACGTTACCGAAAATTTACAATTTTAAATAGTAGTTTTCTCTCCGTCTTCAAATCAGAACGTAAACTTAGTCTAAGCAAGAATTAAAGATTCCCTATAATAATCAACATTTTGCAGTAATTTGCTTCAAAATGCAACACTTTTAGAAGTAGCCTTTTCTATATTTTATTCGAATTTTCTGTACAAACATAAATTAAATTTTGCGTCCAATTACTACTTTTTTAATTTGTAATAAAGTTGTAAAAACAAAGGTTGACAAGAAAAGTTTTTAGTACCACTTTTATTAATTGTTTAAATTTCACCCCAAAATAGAATGGGTGATATCTTTGTGCAGCAAATTGAACAAAATGTTATGAATAGTGAATACACAGTCCAACGAAAAGGAAATACCACTTGCATGCGAAAAAAGAAAGAAGAATGTAGGATATCTTCTGGATCTTAGCCTTCTTTTGGGTATAATCCACATGGCATTTTGATCTGTGATGCGTTAATATCAACTTATATTCTTCTTTTCTCAAACTCAGTGACCGAATTCTGTCTATTCCGTTTCCAGCCCAACGAAAACATTTTTTTTTTTTTCCTCTCAACAAAGAAAGAATAGCTCTAAGAAAATATTGAGATGCATTCTTTTTCTTGTCTTTGTTCCACCCGCAAGAACGATTCTTCTGGTATGACTACAAAAGCCCCCGCATCTATATTGAATATGTTATGGAAATGAAGCGATTTAAATTCGAATTCAAGCGGCAAATATCCGTCCCTGATTATCATCATATAACTTAAAACCCAAAATTCAGTTCTCCGTCCTTGCATTCCACTTCTTTACCAGTTGGTTTCCAACTCTTCAAACAAAAATTTCTTTCTTTCTTTTCTTTTTCAGTAAAAGGGAAAAAAAACCCGAGGGGTGTGTTTGTTTATGCTTTTCTTGTCGCCTGGGTGTATTATATCTTAACAACCAACACTTCTATAGGCTTATACATATAGACTGCTATGGCAGAGAGCCAGAACCAAAAGGCTTCTCCAAAAGTCCGTTTAATGGTTTTTCTCAGAGGCACAATGGTTCGTTATAAGAATGCAAACTATTCATTTGTGCGAACATTCAAATGTTATAAAATATAAAGAAACTATTTACACCAATGCAATGTGAATATTAGGCGCTATGAGTTCTAGCAAGGTTATCTTTTTTTCTTGTTTAAATGTAATATTTTCTGGCGGCAGACTTGCTTAAAGAACTTTCCTAAAAAGTCGAGTCAAGATAGGATTTTTGCTGGAATTAATTCACTCAAAAATAATTGTCGGTTCCTGTACGTACTCTCTACTTTAACATACTAAAAATCTACATTCTGACCTTCACGCAATCGGCTGCCATATTAGAAAATGACTTCTATCCGACGTCTTAAAGATAGTTTATGGCATTTACACGAGAATGGTTCAAGATACAAAGAAAATGCATAAGACATAAATGAAAGAATACAAAATTTTACACCATTTTGGTACTCTTCATTTTTTTTGAAAGGGCTCGTCGTTTTGCTAAAATTCACATATTTTTCCAATCCTCGTGATTTTAAATTTCTTTGTTTTGCTACTCAGTTTGTCGTCAACAACAAAATAGCTCGATCTATGTGGACTTGTATACTACACCTTTTTAACCGAAAATGAAACTCGAAAGCATATGTGGGGGAAAGTTGAGGGGGTTTAATGCTTGGGAAGGGAAATAATTTGCGATGCTTTTATCCCTCTCCTTACTTTCATCACAGCAGACTGCCTGTTATAGAGTTACGAATAAACATTTTAATGTTCCTTAAATGATAAGCGATAAGTTTGGGAATGGTTGGTGGCATTGAAGTGGAACAAACATAGAGAGGAAGAAAGAACCTTCAAAGAACAAACTGAAATAAAAAAAAGAATCTTCTTTGTATCTCATTTTAAGTAAGGTTTCTGGTACTGATGGTAAGTCAGTAGTCACAGAAGGCTTTCCAACAACAGCCTTCCTTTCAGCATTGCAAGGTTTTTAGAAATTATTTACCAGTGTTTTCCAGACAATCCACTGATAGTGAACTCGAAGTAGATGCTCTTTTGCAAATTATTTTCACTTGGCGGTAGACGAACAATATCAAATTTATTGTTTGCTGTTCAGATTTTCTCAGAATATAAACTGTATCTCAAGGAATGTAGAGCGGTACTACTTCAAACGTTAAGTTGGCCTTTAACAGGAACATTTGGAGTCATAATTCAGCTATACAAAATATACATAGAAAATCATTATGAGCATGTTATATTGTTACATATCTTCTAGTGTAAAAAACATGGAATGGTATCAATGCGTAATGCATTCTTCAGTTACTACATCTTTCGACGGAAGCACTCCTCTAGTCACAAAGAAAAAAGTATACCTGGGAAATAATAACAAGCAAAGTTTCATAAAATTATGAGAAGAGAACTACAAAAGATTGTTCATACCGTCATACAAGATGATGCACATTCATACAGGAACATCATTCAAACTGTTTTAGAATTCTCAAAGCACAGACATGTGGCACTGGTGAGGGACGACACAGATCTTCTAAATATGGTCATATAACACTCTAAAATGAATATAATAGTGAAATAAGCCGAAAGTAATCCAAAGAAACGTAACTGCATTCAGATTAAGACATACAGAACGTTTTTCACACTGCTTTTCACAAATTCCTTCACAAGCTGCAATTCGACGAGCCCTCTCTTTGGGTAAGGTGAAGTTGTAGCTTTCACGAATCGCTACACGAATGGGGCTGCAAGTTTGGTTTACTAGATGTCCCATGTATAAGCAAGTTTGAACATATTAGTGACACTTTAGGGAAGGGACCCATTTAAGGATACTTAAGGTTCCCTGAGATACAGTTTATATTTTAACAAAATCTGAACAGCAAAGAATGAATTTGATTTTGCTCATCTAGGGCAAAGTAAAAATGTTGTAAAGTGTCATCTGCTTCGAGTTCAGTATCGGTGCATTGTTTAGAAAACCCTGCTGAACCATTTCCAAAATCCTTGCAAGACTGAAAGAAAGAATGTTGGTGAAAAGCTCCATCCTGTGAGTAATGACTTATCACCTATACTTAGGACGATCAAATGTAACTGCAAAATTGCTCGAGATGGCCCATGCTCAAGAATTTGCAAATGCAGGAGGTATGACATCCTGTATATTGACATTTGCATAAACTACAGTGGAAAAAACTGTATCAGTACAACACGTGTTGCAATGGACTGCGTAAGCGATGATGAAGATGACATCTGAAATACACCGAACTCCTCATAAAGACCAGAAAATGTATGGAATTAGAATATAGGTAATACGTACTATAGATACAAAGAAGATATTTTTATTTCAGTTTCTTCATTGAAGATGCTTCCTCTATATCTCTATTTCGCTTCAATATCACCATCAATTAACCAACCTTTCCCCAAACGTATTGTTTATCGACCACTGTGTTTGAACCTAAAACCTTGCGAATGGGAAGCCAAACTGAAGCTTCTCGGTGTATCTTTCTTCGTGAGGAACTCTAACATTGGATAATAAACTAGTGAAAAGACAATGAAAACAATGTTAGTGGAAAGAGAAAAATAATCAGTGTGAAATATCTACTGCAAATACTGGACAGCGGTTGCCTGCTGAAGCTCAGAACTATCATCTAATCACATAAGTTAGATTTATCTTATATTATAAGAAATGCTCCTCCAGATACCTATCCTTTTTCATCGAAAATCAGCAGATACTGCTGAACGAATGTTAGTTGTAACTGGACAAGATTTCATGTACGCATATAGTTGTAAAAACTAAGGAATTAAGGCTCATCTGCCACACGTTTGCAGAGAAAATAATGTTTAATTGACCTGACACACGAAGCTGTTTATTCTAAGGATGCAGAAAAAGTTTACCTTCGCACACAAATAGTGAATATAGTTACTGCACGCAGCGTGCTGTATTGACATGTGAGTGCAAGACAAAAAATCACTAAGCTATTATGACTAGATCTAAAGCTGAAATAACCAGTGGATCTGATAAACCGGGAAACATTACTGATTCGAATGTTTCAAATAGCAATATGTGTCATTCGTGCTTTAAACTACGTGAAGAACGTGCGTGCAAAGACGAGATCATGAAAATTCTTCTCGAAAATATGACAACATTAAGTGTAGACAAACCTGTAATGGATGATGATATCTTACCTAATGTACCATCAGTCAAAATGAGCATAGCATCATCAAATAAACCATCATGGGTATCTGTAGTGAAAGGACGAGGATCTTCCTCCAGTGTTAGTCTGCCTTCTTCACCAGTTCCTACTTTCAACACATATGACAGTTTGAAAGAAGCAGCAGAGGAGAACTCTCCAGCCACACTAATTAAAAGCACGTATTAATCTTCTAAAAGTCTGCAAGCCCTCGATCAACGGCAAAATGACGCAGGTCAAAAAGCAAATGTTGACGAAATTCCAATCTCTGAATCTATGTCTGTTAATACTGGTCACAAAAAACATTCACATGTCGCTGATGCCATGATACGAAACATGGTTTGCATCTCAACAAGTCGGGTAAGAGGCATTTAGCGTTCAAACTCTCTACGCTATTAAAAGATGAATGTGCGTCACAAGTGCTCGATCATGAAACAATCCCACTGCCATGGTATGATAAGGGAAACGTTAAGTAAAACCTGAATTAGTTCTAAATCAGTGCCTAATTCAGACTATATATCTTCAGATAAATAGTATTCAAGATAATGTTGTCAGAAGTCCTAACGATATGTTAATTATTCATCAGAATATTCAATCAATACGGAGTAAAAAGAATCAATTGGAAGTAATCCTTGAATCTGTTACTCCTGATGTATTATGTATTTCCGAACACTGATTGAAGGAACATGAATGTATCAAATCCGTGGTTATAAACTAGGATCAATATATTGTACGATGAATATTAATAATGATGGTGTGTGTATTTATATAAAGTCAGCTCTGCCGGACATTAAATTCTAATGTAAATATTTTTCTTCCCAATCTTGAACTACTGTTGAATAAGATCAAGAATACATAGTCCTCAATTGTTTTGTACGGTGACTGCAATATAGATATATTATATTCTAATAGTAACAGAGATAAATTATTTAACTTAATCAGTTCATTAAATATACATGCCAATCAATTATGGCAAATCAATTAGGCCAATCAATTATATTAAACAATTTCTATGAAGCTAAAATGTCAACTTTCAAGGTACTTAAAAACAGAAACTTTAGTGATAGAGAGATTA
>JAGDQP010047234.1:0-15083 GCA_022664845.1 Lepisma saccharinum
GTACGCACTCGTTATGAATGTTGGATACTGCGAGAAAAGTTTCCAAGTCCTCTTGAAATGTGAAGTCATTTAGTTTAAGAAGCTTTTCATTAAGAGCCATAACTAATCCTAAATGTAAATGTACTGATGAGCTAAGGACGGGTCCTACTGTGTAAAGTGGGTTCCGAACCACTCCGTTCTCAGCTTTAAACATCCCTTGAAATGTGAAGTCATTTGCTTTAAAAGCTTTTCGTTAAGAGCCATAACTAATCCTAAATGTAAATGTGCTGATGAGCTAAGGACGGGTCCTACTCTGTAAAGTGGGTTCCGAACCACTCCGTTCTCAGCTTTAAACATCCCTTGAAATGTGACCATGTCGATCCATCCACGCGGCATCAAGAAGCAATATGGCGATTAACAGAGCAACAGACTTGTTGAGTTTACATGGATCACTCCGGTGGAAACGCAGTAGGTACCAACCCAATACATGCCCTGGAGTGGCTGAGGAAAACCTAAGTCGGGACAGTCAGCCGCTGGTATCGAACCGATGATCTCTCCAAAGTTGGGTATAATGGCCGTTTGGAACAAAACACTCATATTTACGTTTTATCATACGCGCGAGCTGCCTGGAAAGAGAAAAATCTTAATTTATCCTTCCTTTCTCTGGTCGAGCGGGTTTACCAGCTAGTGCTTTTTCCCTATTAGAAGACGTAAGAATACCAGGATTCTCATATGTGATAATTACAAATGCTCATCCTATAGGTGGCAGTTTCCTGTGTGAGCGACTTTAGAATACAATGTTCTAATCGGGATTTGAATCTAATGCAGTATTTCCTCTTTTCCCTATTGGCTAGTTATTCCGTGAAGCTCTGTACCGTCCGCCTTTACCAACTGTCAGGTGAGAGAACATTGGTTAAGATTTGAATTCGAGCTACTAGCGACTCCTCGTTGCGTAGGTAAGCCCCGTGCATGACCGCCTTTACCAAGGAATCCGATGCTCTACTGTTTGGGTGTCTTTTCCTTAAAGTGGAAGCAGCTAGGTTCGAATCCCAACTATACTGCTTTTTCCTATTAAGTAAAGGTAGAGTTATATTACACTGACCATCCGATATTGTACCGAGTAGGCGTAAGCAGGAGTAGCCAGGTTTGAGTCTTGATGCCGTACCGAATAGGCCTTCCTTCTCTACTTAAAGATGTCCAGGATTTAACTGAAGTCTCCGTTCTGACGACTACGCATCTTTCGATCTAGCTGGAAATCTAAAGTTGAGCTGATCCGATGCGCTATTTTTCCTAAGAGTACCAGGGTTTGAACCCTACTCGGTCTAATGCTGTGGCGACTATCCTGCTTTCCCTAGTTAAAAATGTTCAGGATTGAACCCTAACCTCTGCTCCGATGGAGTAGCCACTTTAAAATCATAATATACATTCATCTTGTTACTAATAAGTATAGCTAAGCATAAGCGAAACGACTCTGACCGAGTCTTGAACTCTGGTCTTCCGATAACGTACCGTCTACGCACTATTTATATGCTGTAATTGGCATCTGAAGCTGAAATTGATCGCTTACGCTCTTTGAAACAACAACAATTGTTCCTATTTGCTACTTTTTAAAACCAGAAATACTATAAAAATGATACATCAACTCAATATTATTTGTAAAAATGTATTAGAAACACGTTTCTTTCGGAATATTTACTTTAAAACACTGGAAAACTTTTAATATTGTACTTACCCATAATTTGTAGCTGAGTTATTTCTCCTGTAAACATCCTTTATCTCAAATGCACTGACCCGAATATAGCTATAAAAATCCACAGACAATAACGTTAAATGCGTCATATAGCTAACTTCATGTGTATCTGTATGTATGCATATCTGTGTGTGTTTGAGTATGCTAAAATTGTTATTTCTCTGTTTGGCTCTTCTGTATGTATGTATGTTTGCGTGACTTTTCCTTCCTCATCTATAACTATTGATCGGTAATGCACATTCTGGGAAGCAATTGGACAGAGGAAGTGAAACATTACTATATGCGAAACACGTGTCTACACATGTCTACAACCATTGATTCAATAAAGCCGTGGGTGGGACTTCTTTGGGGATGCTCAGTCAACACGAGATGGGTTTTATTGCGTGAGTTCTCACAATTTTCGTCGTTTCTGAAGGGAGAGAATAGGAGGGAGAGGCAATCCTCCGTTTAAAACAACGTTATGTATAAAGTCGGTATGTTACTACTGACTACGTTAGGCACTTACGATTTCTGACGCTTCGTTTATAACCCGTTTTGTCCGCTAATCTTCCTCCGTTTATTGATATTTCCAGATAAAAATTTTGGATGTAGAGCCCAAGTACAAAACGTAATTTAGAATGCTTGCAAGCAAATAATAACGTAATTGTTGAGCAATACATGCGTAGGAAATTACTCCGTCTCAACATTGTTCCTGCTCATATAATTCACACTGCGCTTTCTCTGCCACCTAGCGCCGACCTAGCGACATCATGAATTCATCAGAAGACCCAATCAGTTATGAAATATATGAGTCACCCCTTATTAAGCTAATTTGAAAATTATGATTTTAATTTTATTTTATGTTCGAAATTGTTTTATATGGTTCAGCAAACTATTAACAAATTCTCCCCTAGCAAGTAGGAAGAAAATAAGGTTTCGGGGAAGTGGAAAAAAGTATCTATAGGTACATGGGAATTTCCACCTTCCAATAACTGCCGAATTTGGTTGACTGCAAAAATTGGCTGTGTTAATTAAACACCTTTTGATGTTTATCTTGATCTTGCAGTTTTGGTCTTGGTCTTGTTTGCAAGACCAAGTCCAGGACCAAGACCAAGACCAAGACCATACCTGCAAGACTCACTCAAGACCAAGACCACCCTGCAAGAGTCTTGCACACCCACTACTTGAATATTTTTAGAACGTGGAAAGGAAGGGGAAATCATTATATCCTTCACTGGAATTTCTTTGGCTTCTGTAAACATACCGCTGGTGTGAAGGTGTTCCTAGTTGTGCAAGCCGTGTGAGTGGATCTGAGAATCATGCCGCTGTTACTTTAGCATAAACGTCCTTTGTTAATTAATTGTTGATAATTTCTGTCCAGTTCTGTGCTCATGCACTCATGCACTCAAGCAATACTCATGTATTTGTCAAAAATAAGATAATGCTACAAACGTAACCCTTAATCTATCACCCTCTGAAACCATGAATATTGTTTAAGTAATTACAATCTAGTGGGCCCGACCATAAGAGTTTCCTGTCACCTTTATTTTCTCGAAATAGCTTCAGTGTTGGTTATTGGATTCATGCACGTAGACACAGAGTTCTTATTACTTGTTCTCAAGTTTCATATGAGTCATCCTAAACAAAGTCTCTTGCACCCCCCTCCACACACACACACAGAAGGAAATTAGTAATTGGTGTTGGGTTACGATGCATTCACACATTCTGAAACAATGAGGATTTCTTATCGCGAAGTCGCCAAAGAAATTAGACACCATTTTGCAGGTTGTAAATTCTACTGTAAAAGAAGTTGTAATTCTACGGGAAATTCATAGATTATTATTTTTTTAAATAAATATACAAGGTGTAACTTAAGCCTATTTACAACATTTGGAAGTTAATTAATGGCATGAAAACAGACATACGACAAAATGCCGAAAACGACTTCTATTCCTAGATATGGACGATTGAAAATGTGGAAACCTGAAGTATGAGCCCCACAGTTCGAAAGAATTCCTCGCAGGGCTGATGGGACATTCCATCGTAAACTAAGTAAAACATAGTTCTATCTAAATACGTAATTAGCGTCCTTGTGCAGTGCAAGGGAGGCGCCAGGGATTTCTCGAAGGAAGACGTGGAAAACGAAAATTCTGTAAAACAAATTTACTTCCTCTGGTGAATCCTTATGCATCTATTGCACAAAATCATAATTTCTACATTTGCATATAAGTTTACCTCAGTTACGATCGAATGCCGCATGAGTTCTGCGATCAATATTTTCAATCGCTCATATGTCGGAGCAGAAGCCGTTTTCGATATTTCGTTACCTGGACTTTTATGTGTTTTCATGCGAGGATTCACCTCCAGGTATTGACAATGAGACGAAGTTTGTAAAGAAATTATGTTTTGTTGGAGGAAATATAGTGTTATTAGTGCTAGGCATTGTTATTAGTGGTTGGCATTTAAAACATACACATTCTTTGCTTTGTGTTCACTTCAGAAAGTCCATAAGCACTATGAATTTTAATTTGCATATCAACAAAAGCTAAATAATATAAAATACACAGATCTCATGCAGTGCCACAAGTTTTCTTTTTGTTTTCTCGATAAAACTCTGGAAAATTCATTATGTGATTGCTCTTTACTGTTATTTAGGATGTTTATGATTTATGTACACTAAACTTCCAATAGAAGGAAAAGTTTCTTTTAAGGATAATTTGGATCAAGGGCAAAAGGAAGTCTGATGTCCTGGCTTTTCCGATGTTAGGTTTGTCGTGGTATGATTTATTGATTCAGATAAAGGTGGATTATGGTCAGTTCGGAGTCTGTACTGGTTTGTGTAATCAAGTCTTTGTATTCTAAGCTACTAGTCGATGTTATAAAATGTTTGTTGATATGTGTTATGCTACGGAGAATTCAGTCTGAATAAAACAATAGTTTTTGCAGTACACTTGGTAATTGCTTGTCACCTCTAGATAAAGTCAGGAGGAATATTACTAGATGTGGGCTATAGTTTTGGTTGCAACGCGAAATTCACTTTAGAGTAAGCTAGAAGTATTGAACACAGAAAGGCTTCAAATTCAGCATGATTACTTTGATACATTTGTTCCACAGCAAAGTATTGCTCCACAACTCGTAAATAATTTTACCGAGCGGTCGTAGGTGAGTTGGTAGAGCGCTGGCGTCGCATTTGAAGGTCCGTGGATGGAATCCCGTGACTGGTCATCCTGACTGAAGTTTTCTAGGGTTTTCCTCAGTCCCACAAGGCGAATGCTGGGATGGTACCATAACTCAAGGCCCTGTTACCAAGGACCAAGGACCCAAGGACCACTAACTTCCCCATTGCTGTCCCAAGCCTTAGGCCACTGCTGCCTGTTAGGCTTAAATAAATTCAAATTTCTAAGTAATTATACTTCCTATAACTTTTCTGCCAGAACTCGCTTAGCCATGACTAGTCTCATTATCGTCAATTCTCTGGGTTTGTTGATATGAGTGCTTCTTGGACCGAAAACAACAACATTAAGTTTTAGTTAAACAAAATATCCGTGTATGTTTGGTCTTTCTTTGGAATTTTGGCCATCATTTTCGATAACCCATGATCGCATTATGTCAAATCTTACGAAACATAGTAGTGTGCCTAAAATAAAATGTTAGAATTTGTTCAAATTAAAGCGAAATTGAGCTTCGGTAGTTCTATTCTGTAAACTTACATGAAGATAAACAACATTACATTAAAACATATTTCCGTTACTATTGACTCATTAAGGCAGGCTTTTACTATTTCCTACATCCGGTGTAAAATTTACGTATGAAACGCATAAACTTCTTAAAAGCAAGACTTGCAAGACTTTTGCAAGCAAGATCAAGACCAAGACCAGGAATACCATTGCAAGACCAAGACCAAGATTGGATGTGCAAGACCAATACCACTACGGTGTTGGTCTTGCTTTTGCTCGTCACTGATCTGGTACCTTTTCTGTCTGACGATTTAGCCAAGTCGGTAAGACGCTCGACTTCTAACTGAGCAGCACATATTCAAATCTTACTGCAGTCGTAACTTTTGCTTTCTGCCAGTACCGAAATCAACACCGTGTGTTGTGTTGATTAAACACACAAAACGTGGTAGTCACGCTGGGACACCGCCTTGTGTTGGATAAATACAACTATTTTTTGCAGTGTAGGAACGCAGCAAACCTGATCTAGAAATATAGGAGACGTTCAACACATCAAAGCACAGAAACGGCTTAGACGCCATCGAGGTTGCTTAACTCGTTATAAAAGAAATATACAGAAATTGTTTAAGAAAATAAAAATTAAAAGAACCAAATTTCAGAATTAACGCAACGATGAATCCCCACCGTACTGTGTATTCAGTTCAATCGCGACTGGAGAAAGAGGAAAATTGAGAAGAATAAACCGGTGTGAAAAGACTTGTAGCTTAGGCGAAACGCTAAAAATGTTGACAAAAAGTATGGCAGGTTAATCACCTGTTATGCATAGCAAAATATGACAGAAAAACATTATGGATTTTTAAAACAGCATGAATAGCAATTACTACGAACAAAACAAAACCTTAACCTCTGTACAAGACCCAGTTGACATAAACTGTTCTATACTTAAACGCTCCTAGCAACCAAAGCCTCTTCATTTCCTGAAGCAAACTACTAAAGAATTCTCATAAAAGAGAATTAAAGAAGGACAATGTCACACGTGTTACTAAAGACTACAAGTCACAAAGAGAACATCTACTATTAGCCATAACTCTGGATTACGCTGCTGTTTAATTACCTGCAATCAAATAGTACAAATGAATAATTAAACCATATAAAACCGAGTTGAAATTAAAATTAAAAATAAATAAAATATATTAAAAAGCCACATTGATTCAACAACAAGAGCGCACCTAGAAACATCAGATAATCAAAACAGAATACAAAATTCGGGAGACAAATGAGGAGTAACACAACTGTGAAAGAAACCCACAAATTCTAAATTTGAGCTCTCTAGAAAATTATTTAGCCCTCTTGGAAATAACTACCAAATCAGTTCACAATAAATTATATACATTAATCTTCACAACATTGGAATTGCATCTACCTGCACGTATTTCCTGCAGCAGAACAGTCTTTTAACTGAAAAAAATAATAATAAACCTGTCCATTGCCCAAAGGCCCCAGTACAAAATGTACATTACAAAGAAAATATGACGAGCGAAATGCTGTTGAATGCAAAAACACAAGAAAATTAAATATTTTTAAAAATTTCTTTCACAATCAAAGAATGGAAAGATATTAACAAATAGCCAAAACAGATATTGTAAATTCGTAAAGAAATGAAAGATACAAAAACATTGATATTTGGACCGATCAACATAGACATATAGCTTGATTGCGAGAGACGTACAGCAAATGACGGAACCCAAAAACATCGTACCTAGAAGCACTTCTGCTTATAAGAAAGTATTTGGGCTCCAGATTATTCATGAGACTCAAAGTTCTTTTAGGAACATAATACACAGATCAGTCCAAATATAAGAATCCTCCCACACACAAGTGGAAAGGAGTGCTGATTATATTCCAAGGATGTGGGTTACGATTTTGTAATGATCCGACTATAATAAGTAAGTTGATTCAAACATATTTTCCTGTTGATGGTTTAGCAATTGAAACTGTTGTCTAGTATCGAAATGGAAATTGGTCTCGTTGTCTCTATTTAAATACAGAATATGGGTCCAAATTTCTGGATATAATAATGGCTTCTTTGTAATCAGTTTAAAATATTACTGTGATAGTTTTGCGTACTATATTCGCTCATATGCTTCATCAGATTAAGAAAAACTGGTTTCCTTCAACTATCATGGTCCGTGTCCCTTCAAAAGATTTTGATTTATGACTGGCCTGGGTTAAATCACGTCCAATATATTTAGTCGTTTCTCTTTTCCGTGATCATGCCTTATTGGCGAAAGCTCTGTGCGATGGGCCACTCAGTGGATCCACCGAGTGGCCGGAAAAGTAATTCAGTGACTCGACTAAGTGGCCCGTGTGAAGAAGTTTCCGTCTTCTGCAATTTTATACCTGGATTCTGATGAGAATGGACTTATTTTTCTTCTCTTACGGCAGCGACAGACTTTCCGCCAGGACTTTAAGTTTCAGAGGTGTAACGTGAAAATTTGGAGGGTGTAAGTAAAGTTTTGCACTGTTTCTATTGATTTTTCAACGCAAAAAAAATAAAGTTGGGCTGTTGTCGAGAATCTGGGAACTGACACCCATCACTGGAGGGATCTCGTGGAATTACTGGGTGATCTACGTCGCAAACAACGTCCAACATTGTGGATGCATCCATAAACAGGGTGAACGATTGGTACTGAGACTGTTGTATACTTTAATGATCGAAGTAAGCAAAGTGTTCCAAATAATTTAAAATGACGCAAGATACAATGAAAGAGCTTCTAAACTTACTAAAAATTCACATCCAGAAGGAAAACACAAATGGAAATAGCAATAGAATGGTCTGGTTTGGAGGCGGGGGAGGAAAGCACTAGAAAGCTAACATGGGTCTGGTGAGGTAATTTCTTATACTGGAGTGGGTGGGAAGGTGAAACAGCTGAGTGCAGAGGCGGAAAATTTTTAACAACAACTCAGTTAATTTTAACGTAGCCTAGCTCGCCGATAATTGAATGACTGAGTTGAAGAAAGAACCCTTCCTTTTGCTGCAATTTTCAGGACTAAGAAGAAAACCCTCTTTATTGGCAAAATTATATTTTGAATTGAAATTACATCGGTAACATATGGGTATGGTCCAAGCTTCAATCAGTAAAATATAAAGTGTTAAATAATTTGAGAACTTAATGTATCGGTTCAATTTTCACAACTTTTTCAAATCTGTTCCTTTTTCAACTCAGACATTTAATTTTACTTTATTTCTTTACTTAAAGTGAAATAATTACAGAATCAGCAAACTTAGTTTCCTTTGACATTCGAGGATGAAAGTGGGTTAAGTTCAGTTTTTACAAAATATTTTTTAATACAAGAACTCAACTTTTGAGCATGAAAGTGGATGTGCACACTGAGTTTAATTAGCACTCGAACTTTGTGATCGTATAAGTCAATGACTTTCAAACTTTTAGACTGATGTACCACTAAACAGAAATTCATACTTTTGCCGTTCCACCAGGTAATATTGTGGAAATTTCAATGCTAGTATTTAAAACTATATCATTATATTGCCAGTAATGATTATACCGATGAGGCAGAACATTTAGTAGTGTTCTTGTCTTGTAGTTCGGAGTTCCCAGGATAGTTCATCGGTGCCTGAATGAGTTTTCCCAGGCTTCCCTTGGTCATACCAGGCAAATGTTAGGATGGTACCTTGAATAATACAATGAAATAGAAATATAAGTATTTTTTAAAAATAATATGTACAAAAAAATAATTTATTTCGGGTAAATAGGTACGTTCTGCTCTCAATGAAAACTAATATTATGTATTTATCGCAGGCGTTTCTCTCATAGAAAAATAATACACCAGCTGCGGATTCGGCGCACGTTTGCAATCAAATGATAATATCAGACGATATTAAGTTTAATATTTTCGTAAACTTTATGGCATACAACCTAACATCGTTCCGCGTACCACAGTTTGAAAACCACTGGTGTAAGTTATACTCTAAGCAATGAATGGTTGCAGTATTGGATGCTTATATTGAATTTAAAATAATTCCAATAGATCGCGCCAGTCGAATAATCGATCTATTGATTAATGAAAGCAAATGAAAATATAGTGATACAATCTATATAAGTAGCAGATACTTGTAAAGCTTGCTTGAATAAAACAATGAGGACTTCTACCAATGTTTTTACCAGCTTATGAACCTTAAGATACATTTATTTTTGTAAACACACTTACACGATCAAATTATCGATAACTCGTTCCAGGTACTTCTGAGTATAGAGTACATTTAAAGTAAAAAGGGTCGGGGAAATTCCGGTAATTGTAAATCCGCCACTGGTAGACCGCGCTATATCTTTCGGGGACTTTCTCATCTCTGTGAAGCTGCGCATCCTCCAATATTATACCAGCTAGCGTTGCTTGTGGATCGACTGAGTGGATCCACCGAGTGGCCCATTTGAATGGTTACGATTGCGGAGATCTGCGTCTGTCTTCCACAGTCGCTCCACTCAGTGGCTCGTAAACCCATACATTGTTCGTTCCCTCGACTCGGCGGTTCGACTGAGTGGATTCACCGAGTGGCCCGTGTGAATGTCTACTATTACTAGCGAGATAGCGCGAGTATGGCAGCACTAACAACCATAAGTGTACATTTAGACCCGACTTCGACCTCACGGGGTTCAACTAGTGTTTTGAAGGCCGAAAAAAAAACGAAAATTTTGAAAAAATTAAACAGGCATTTTTTTCCACTTGGCAAAAAAACATGTAGTTTTATTGACGATTTTTTCTTTTTGCTTTATCATCACGAATATTCACTACTTGACAGATATTTTGTTTTGCCCAACTTGAGTTAATAATTTAGCGAATCTAATGTATTTCAAGGCTCTTACAACGTCTTAGTGATTCGTAAATTCTTAACAAAGATTTGTTGGACTCATCCATTACGCTTTTTGCCTCTCTGCTCTGGATTCTGGTCATGGGAGCTACTGTAAATATTGTTAAGTATATAACGAAGATCTGGTTGACATTTCATTACACAATAATAGTAAAGTGATAGTAATTTATTTTACAATAGAAAAGTGATAGGAATGTATTTTATTGTTTGGATTACTAACTCAAGGACTAGAATGACAGAATACAACAAATAAATTGTAGTTTAATACACAAATTATATTCGTTGATCATACTCTAAATTATACTCTAAATTGATTAGGCATATTTCGAACAATTATCAATTTTATACCGGTAATGAGCAATAGAGCAATGTAGGGCATATATCTTCAGACTTACTCATAGCAATACATTCTAATTTTCAACAGCATGTATATTCGCAGTAGCATAAGCTGCTTAACCATTAGTCATGTAGGTATAACACCCAGTTCTTTAAAATCCATTTAATGTGACATTCTTATGTTTTTCTTTATACAAAAGGGCTCCTAAAATATTCAGAAAGCATTGTATTTAAATATGAAATCATTTCCTTGGACTTGAAAGTAATAATTTACAAAATAAATTGTTAGTAGCTCTCACATACTACCTGTTCAGCCTGAAACTGTTCGGAGTTTGAACGGGTTTATCATATTTATAAGACATTATTTACTTTCATAAAACACGAATATTCTTGGCTTTTGGTAAAGTATATATTTGAAAACTTTACTATTAGCAAAGAAATTAAGATGGAGCAACAAACATGTTTTCCGTTGCATTGGATTATCCGATGCAATAGTGCTAAATGAAATTGACTAGAATCAATTGACTATATATTTATGGAACACAGTTTTGCTTCTGGGAGTTCCAATACAGATTTTATTCTTTTAAACACATATTTGTACCCAAAACAAACATTTTAACTATTTATTATTGCTCAAATAATGTTAGCTGCACCGAAATGGCAATAAAAGCCGTTCTTTTCCAAAGTTGCTTGAAAAAAACGTTTTTTAAACACTATGTTCAACACCTTTGCTAACTACTGCATAGGTGGTGACGTAACGCCACACAGCAAGAAGTCGGATGCCTCGACATCTTCGCTCTTGGCTCCCTGATGATCAAGAAATAAAATTACAGGACACCTAGGAATCCTCCAAAGGAAAACTCGACCAGGACCCCGTTTCAAAAAGTTATCAGTTAGGACTTAGAATACTTCAGAACTACTGTTCACTTTTTTTTTTTTTCTCGCGAGAGGCATAAGGCCTCTATTGTTAGTCACCGGAGTGACTAACACCCACTAGAGGGTTACGCCCTCTCTATAGGGAAGGGATGTATAGGAGAGGAGGATGAGGAGGATTGGGGGTGGTCTAAGGGAGATTACAAAATGTATTTATCCTTTATTTTATTAATATCTTAAATAAATGGTTTCCGTTATAAGCATTGCGCTTATAATCATATGTTTGGTTCAGGATCCATGATTATGATGGCTAATGAGTAATGGGGATGAAGTGCAATTTTACGTCACAAACATTAAAACGGACAGGCGAGGGTGAATCTTCTTACCCAGGGGCGACTCTGGGTGTGATGAGAGACAGATGAGCCCTTGTCGAACACTGATGGGAGACTTTGTTGTGATGGTGGTGATAGGTGATAGAAAATGTAATGAGAATGATAATAATGATAGGGAGTATCATTGTCTTATACTGCAGTTTCTAGTGGGTTTGTGTGTACATAGATGTAAGGACCGGAATAGGTAGGTTGGAGATTCATGTTGAGGACTGAGCGGGCTGCGAATTGGAGTTGGGATAGAACGTTGTTTCTTTGGAATGGATATAGGTTTTGCAAGGTAATGGTGATGAACGAAAGAAATTGGCCGATGGTAAGAGGTTGTGATGGGGAGAGGACTGGCGACTGGGATGCTTTAGTCTCTGGAGGGCGAAGAGGTAAAACGAGTCCTGGATTGTCTGGAGTAGGTTCTGGTCTGTTTTTACATTTGTAACTGTAGGTAGGATGTTGATGGTTGCAGGTATTGCATTTCGGTGGTTGGGTGAGATTTGGGCAGTCTTTGGTGCTGTGTAATCCTGTACAGTATCCACATTTTGGTGTATTTGGACACTGAGATGTTGTATGATGATTATACTGTTGGCAGTGTTCGCATCGTGTTGGTAGTGGAGGTTGTGAATGAGAAGGTTCTACTCTGTAACGCCGTCTATAGATATAGGCTCCAGATGTCAGTAGGTTAGTGATGGTTTCTGAATGATTGGTCAGGACACGCACCATGTAGCTAGGTGTGCCGAGTTTGGTTTTAATACGGATGCATTTTGTTAGAAGATGGCCTTCGGTTTTGAGTTCCTGTATAATTTCCTCATCTGTTAAATCTGGAGTGACCCCTCGTATTACTACAGATAACATTGGTGCTCTGCGTGGAGGTGGTGGTTGTTTCAAGCTAGGAGCATTAAGTTTAGTGAATTTTGCAGAAGTTCCGAATATTTCCAGGCTATGTTTGTCTCGTAATCTTGTGGCTAGGTTAGGATCGGAAGATTTTACTATGATGCCATTACGTGTGTGAATGATGCGGACAATGAGGTCTCTTGATACATATTTCAGAAATTGTTGGAACAGCAGTTTGGTATTTTGAAATTTGGGGTCGAAATTTGTAAGTAGATAGGAAGTAACTGAATTATTGGTAGATCCTAAGAGAGAGTCTGCATAATCACTGTGCGCCATTTCATGATCGGAACCTGAATCGCTGATAGTGTGCGTTTTCTTAGTCGGAGGAGAAGTTGATGATCGTCTGGAGTTGTCCATGCTGGATGAAGCTAGTTGATCGGTAGTGCGTTTTTGATGTGCCTTTGTTCTTGTTTTTATGGTAGCTGAATACGATGGAGGATCAGAATAAGGTGGTGTTGGAACCTGTTGTGGTAGATGATGTCTGCCAGAATGATGAGTAGTCATATTAGTTGAGAGTGTCCCCTGAATGACTAGATATAGACATAAAAATATAGTCAGAAATATCACATGTGACAGGACCGTCACAGTGACGTCGTTGAAGGATCTGTCGACAGTCGTGATGAATGATAATGGCAACTGTGGCTCCCCTAAGAGACAGCAATAAGTCCTCTTGGTGATGTCGACTTGTTAAAAACAAAGTCCTCCACTGAAATCCAATGAGTAAAAAAACTGGTACTAAAACTGTATGGCAACAGTGATTTTCCCAGATCTGTGTGATGTACTGTTCACTCACTGACGCCTGCTTTATAATTCATTTCATCCACTGAACTTCCTTTGTTCATTGATATTTCGAGATAAACATTTTAGATTTAGAACCCAAGTACAAAATGTAATTTAGAATATTTGCAAGATAATAATAATTTATTGTGGAGAAACACATGCGTAGGAAACTGCTTCATCTCAACATTGTTCCTGCTCGTATAATTTACACTGCGCTTTCTCTGCCACCTAGCGAGCACTGCAGACATCATTAATTCATCAGAAATCGGTTATGAAATGAATGAGCAATGAAAAGATAAAAGAGAGAGAAAGAGAGAAAGAAAGAAAGAAAAAAGAAAGTCTTGATAATATAGTTCGTTCGTTATCTCAAACGCAAGGGTTTGCTGCGTAATACAACATCCTCTGTCATAGGAAATCAATTAATACGATTGTATATACTCGTAAATACAGATAGGCTTAATTTTTCAAGTTTACACTTTTTTTAGGAAAAAATATTTTTAGAAATCATTTAATGGCTAATAAAAAAGGCCAAAAATAGCAAGAGTTTCATAAAATAGGCTATATTTAATCCTATAAGCATTTCGTATATTTGTATGGCTAAATGCCTCTCCAAATATGTTAGATTTAGCCCAAAATAGGCCAAATTGGCATCATTTTCTGGTTCATTTCTCAAACGCCTTCTAATATATACAATAGTTTCTTTGAAAAAGGTGTGTTAGGGTTTGTAACAAACCTTACTGAAAGGAAACTATTGCAGATATGGATAGGCGTTTGAGAAATGAACCAGAAAACGCAAATATGCTCACTGAGGGACCACAATGGTTATAATCCCTTTTGAAAGTAAGCTCCTCAAATAGCAATATATGCTTACTATTACATATTTAAAAACTACTTATAAAACATAATCAAACACTGCAATGTGAGTCTATAGTGCCACTTAAGATTATTAACTTGTATGCTGAGCTGGCAACACTGGTTGATAGGTGGCAATGCTGATTACGGTTTTCAATACTGCCTTTAGTGAGCATTAGTTTTCTCTTCAAGTTTAGTTTTGATAAGTTTAATTGTTTCGAAGATATTCAAATTAAAGTTAAATATTTCCAATGTAGTCACTTTTAGTGGAAATTGAAATTCCGAGGACCCTAAGTGCACAACAAGGCAACAGCAAATAGAAAGACTATAATCTTCGCACTCAGTGATGTTGGGATCGTCTCCTTGTAAGCATCTCTAACCAAACTTAAGTATCCTGCGCCCGGGGCGTATGCCCCGTTGCTCCCTCCTAGTTACGTCCGTGCTATAGCTCAGCCTGTTTATGTTGTAAATAAATAAATAAATAAATAAATTTTCTGCCAGAAAAAAACATTTCCCAATTAAAATCATTGGGAAAAAAATACTATGTCTTTCATGTGCTTATACTAAAATATAAACGTCTCATTACATCTCTTCGATGAACACTGCCCCTGGATCTGTTCTTCTGTCGCATCTTATCGACGAAGTATTTACATACTTCTTTTAATACAATAGTTTCTCTGGTGTGATTCTTTGGTAAA
>JAGDQP010047235.1:0-15083 GCA_022664845.1 Lepisma saccharinum
ATTACAAAGTGCGGAATACTACCGTACAATTGCGTTATGTGGTAAGGTATATTTGATGCAATTATCATTATTCTATGTTCAGGCGCCATTCTGCAATATTTCTTAGTTGTGGTGATAGGATTACAAATTATAAAATAGTGGTTGATCCAAGCGACACAGATGATATTCCCTTTTGTTTTACGTAGAATTAGATGTTTCAGGTTTTAATTTAAAACGTGATTATTTCTTTCCATGAAATCTATATGTATCTACGATGTGAATGTGTATATTCATGTGTTGTATTTGTCCGTTCTGCACTGTGAAAGATTTCGTAGACAAACTAACATTACAGACATGTAAAGTTGATTTTTGTCCAGACTCAGGACTTAAAGACTGTAATTCTGGAGTCTAAACCACAATAATTGTAATTTTGCAGGAACCAAAATGCGAAAATGACATGCTGCATTTGGTCTTGTTTAAAAAGTTCATAGACATCTATGGCAACGGGAAACTTCCCAGAAGATGCGTTTTTGACATTACAATGCGTAGAAAACAAACTAATATAAAAATGTAACGGATAAAATTATGCCTGTAAAGACATTTGATCATGATAATTGACACATATATGTGCATTCTTAGATTGTATAGAGGGAGAATATTGGTACTGTAGAACAATTTATACAGATAACGGATTTTCAGTCTTTGTATGCAAAGGAAGAATGTGCGCGAACAAATGTCTAAGTGACATTTTAAAATTAAAAAAAATCACGAGTACATTTTTATATATAACAGAAAAAATATGAGGCATAAAATATTCATACTTTGCACAAAAGCGGACTTTACTTCAATATGTCTCCGTGCAAAGTATGAATATTTTATGCCTCATATTTTTCCTGTTATATATAAAAATATACCGTACTCGTGATTTTTTTTATTTGAAAATGTCAGACGTTTTTTCGCGCATAAGCTTCAAATATAATTAATGTAAAATATAAAAAATGAGAAGAAACACAATCAGGAAGGTATAATTCAACATATGTACGAGAAATAAGCCATTGAAGTATACCGATTACTAGAAGTGGTTTGGGAATGGTGTCCATACTCTGTTATTACTTTAACATAACCATAGAGATAGAACAGTACTCCTGTCATTGGTGGAAAAAAGGCGCCAAGATGTCTTTGTACCCAGAATTCCAAATGTGGTGGGAAATGCTTCTTGACATTGAAACGTTGAAGAGTTGTGTACCACGATCTCCCAAATATGAAGCCAATGCTGTACCACTGAGTTACTATGCTCGCTCGGTAGAAGCATAGTGTAAATGTTGTTATACGGTTCCTGCAGAACTGGGAAGTCTGTACCTTAAGGAGACAAAAAAAGTTTCTTCTAGGACAGTATTACAATATGTGTAAGTCAATCTTTCCTGGATTTATAACATTATTTCCTGGATATAGATGAATACAAGTACATGGAGGGAAGTTTTATTTCACAGAAAGAGCTCTATGTTGTAATGCAATAGGCCCTTTCTAAAAACTTTGCCATTACAGTACATACTGAATTGACTTCGATTTCCTTGAACAGTCGACTTGTCTTGAAAGCATCACCAGAAGTTTCTTGTTTGCTTTTTCTCTCCTCCTGATGTAAATATCAAGGTGATTGGGTGGAATATTTTTCAGGAGGTTGAACATTGTTTGTCATTTTGGAATTCGTTCTTTTGGATTCAAGTCAAATATCTTAATTGGAAATGTGATGTGAATATGAGTTAGAATTTTGAAAGAAATACAATGGTAAAAGCTGCTTTTCCGAAATCTCTTAATGTTGACAATTCAGGATTTTGTCTGCTTGCAGACATCCTAACTATCCAACAGTAAGAGAGATGGCCAAACGACTTTCACCACTGTGTCTCTTAAAAATTATATCCTAAATTCATGCTTCAAAGGGACTATTTTTATGTAAAATTTAAAATTTTATTTTGAATTCAAAAATCTTAAGTGATGTCAGCAAGCTGTAAAATGCTAAACCCACCCACATTGGACATTTTCATCGTAAACACATTTTCATCACTTGTTACTTTGATGATAAGCTGACCGTTCAAGGGTTTTGGATCACCCTGCATACATTCAGTTCAGTACGTACCGTAATGAAGTAATATCCTTAAAAAGGGTAGGAGGAAGTACTACAACGTCCTTTCTATCAGGACCTTTGTGCAGTAGTGTATATATATAAAAATAATGATACAATGTAGATATAGGGTTTTGTCTTTCCTTCCATACTGTTGTCCTTAGTACCCGAAACCTTTACCATGCCCTTTGGTGATAATAGTATATGAGTAAGGATTATAATGCATTCAAAAAGTGGGTTCTTTTCTTCCATCAGCACGTTTGCGCAGTAGTGAATGCAAGCTTTCACAATTTACTTGGTGATACAGTCTGCAGATAAGGACAACAGCGCTGTCCATTACCGAATTTTTCTACTTCTTTCGGGACATTTTTCCATGTTCACCCAGAGGAATATCTAAGAACACCAGCGTAAGTCTTATGGTGTGATTTTGGCCATGACCATGAGCTTTTAACATGACACGTAATGGCTTGCTTCATTACCGTCAATATCAGTGATCATATGTTTCACGTCACTAATTTTAACCAGAATAGTAAGGACAAAATGTACATAAAAGGAGCATACAATTTAACATTCTTCGCAATGTTTAAAGTCTAGTAGTCACCAATTTCCAAAAAGGACTAGAAAATGCGTACATTGTCTACGTAACTTTCTCTCGCAAGAGAGGTTTGGTGAACTGTTCAGTCGATATCGAGATCATGAATATGGCAAATGATAGGCCATACCATTTTTACTTTAACAGCTATAATATTAGCTACCACAACTTTGTGTTAGTCTCGTAATAGATATGCCAAGTACTGTACAGGTGGGGTCATACTGTACAAGACAGTCGATAAAAATACAAAAGAGACAGACAGGAATGAAATGTCCCTGATCATGTTATAGGCGAAGGGGAAAATGGAACGCACTATACCACGTTGCCGGCTGCCATCTTGAAATTCGCTATCTTGGATTCAACTTGAAAATTTCAAATAGCAATATGGCCATCCAATATATCAAATGACATCCTCTTGTAACGAGAAATTGAATGGTGCAGTGCAATTTTCGATAAGTGTAACCGTGCTGCAGTTATGAACGAAATTAGGGTAGGTTTTGAACTCGCCGGGTTGTTCTGAAAGAAAGGATTACGTGCCGTACACACCTTGTAAAACCACAACATTCATCAATATGGAGAACAGCTATGAACCACAAAAAACACAATCACTATCACAGAACATGTTTCACATAGACGCCGTTCTCACTGAAGCACTTCCGCAAGCGTCGTCTTGCGCCCTACGAAGCACATTAGGTAATAGTTATGAGCATACACAATTCACATATCTCACTGTCAATGATTGTAGGAAACACCATTAAGTTACACTAGTACACATTACCCTTCAACTACAGTCACAAACAAATATACAAAGGAACCGGTTATGGATCGTGGTGGCCACTCAATTGGGCTACGCCTACCAATCCAACTACCTATTGACCACCTGAGAATCACCATATCCGTGTCATACAACGCTTCACAAATCATTGTTAATCACTTATGTAAAAGAACATCAAACATATACAAATGGTGCAGAGAGGTTGGTGAACTGTCGGGTCGGAAATCAGATAATGACTGTGCCAAATGATAGGACATAGCATCCTTTCTTGGCAGCTAAAATACTAGCTGCAACTTCATTAGGTTATAAACAAATCGAAATGCAATGTATTACAAATTTAATTCGAAAATATGTATTTTATGGGAAATATAATTAGGAAATGTGGATGTGTGGAAGTTACGTTAGTGTAAATGAAAGTCACCAAAAAGTGATAAAGGCATTAAAACCAAATGACAAAAGGCATATTGGATAAATGTGGCAATGTCACATGAACGTTTTGAACACAGTTTATTATCAACATGAAAAAGAATTTGTTCAGGAGAGTCAAATACACCGGCATCAACAGAAAAGCCAGATTTTTTCCAAGCATTTCGAACCAATCGTTTGAATAGTGGTGTTCTTAATTGATTATGGATTAAGGCATCTATTTTTATAATTGGATTTCGTTGGTGCAAATTGATATCAAGCCCATCTAAAAGAACACTTTCTGAAAATCGTTTGGCAAATGTTGTCCATTGTCTGTAAAAAAATGAACATCTGGTGGTTGCAGAAAGCTTTTAGAACCCGATGCAACTTGTACGAATGTCGCTTGTTTGTTTTTGCATTGTTCTTGTAGAGATACGATTCACGCCATTTTCTATAAACAAATGGCGTGTGATATTCTGGACTTTTGTTATAGGACGCGTTGTTGTTACTTCGTTCGTTCATAAGTCTACTCGTCCGGGGTCTGTCTTCAACAGATTATGTTTCCCTGATGCATTTGGATAGGAGGCTACAAACTTTCTTCGGTGAGATATTATTCCTTTCAGGATAGCGATGGTTGAAATCATCTGCGATGGTGCACACTTCGTGCACCCGACGTCAGAAAAATCTCTATGCGTTTAGCTTCCGTGAGGACCATCTTCAATTAGTGAACCTGAAACAAATAATAACGGAAAAACCGTTACAAATCTTACAAACCGTTAAAGATAGACATAAACCAACCACAGTTGTAAATTCCCAAGGAAAATTTAGTGCTAGTTGATATGTTACACACATCCCTTCCTATTTCAAATTTTCAAGTTGAATCCAAGATGGCGGATTTCAAGATGGCTGCCTGCAACGTGGTATGGTCTGTTCCATTTTCCCCTTCGCTTATAACATCTTCTGGGACATTTCATTCCTGTCTGTCTCTTTTTTTTTATTTTATTCGACTGTCTTGTACAGTATGGTCCCACCCTGTACACTATTTTGCATATAAATTACGAGATAATAGCGTGGCAGATAATATTTTAGTTGTTAAAGTAAGAATGGTATGTCCTATCATTTTTCATATTTATCATCTCAATATCGATTGAACAGTTCACCAACCTCCTTGTCAGTGTACAAATCCCAACCTTTTGACCAATTGATATAAGATGTTTCAAAGACAATTCAGTTGACGAGGGGAAATACCATAGGCTATGTCAAATCCCATTAAAATGTCATATTTTATGCAAAAACTATCAGATACTTCGTGAGTCCTCAAGTCCACTTTATTGGATATCCTTGAACCAAAATTTACATGGGTTCTTCACTTACCCAGAGAAGACCATAGCCTACTTCTGCTCCTAACATATACAATGAATGACACAACGTAACTGATATATAGTTATGAATCAAATCTACACAGTTGGACATTTGATCACCAAACATTCCATGACTTCGTTTGTTCCCGCACTAACACGCGAGAATAGTTTTTTTTAAGTACTGCCCGTAAAAATATGATTGATAGATTGAATTGTTATTAACGACCTTAACGAGCTAGTAAGGTTCTACGTAGAGAAAGTCCAGTTTCTGATAATTAGCTTCGAACTACTCCGTTTAATTGGCCCCCACGGGAACTAAACACGTAACCAGTCGTACAAAAAACAAGCGCAGTATCCTCTCAGCCACCCTAATGTCAGCATGTAAACATGCGTTCATTTTTCTGAACCTTTGGCTTTTCCGTTTTCCCTACTTTTAGACAAAATTCTTTTTCATTATATCAACATTTAGTATTCCGTGTGTCTGCTGTGAGGTATGCATATTTGTGGATTTTAGAGAAATTAGCCTCTTACATAACAAAGACGGACCGAAGTCATTAGTAACTAAAGATGGCTAAAAATATAATATTTGTTGTAATGTCATTCCCAAATTTCATAACCAAAATATCGTACATTTTTCAAGATTTGAAACGCGAGTGACCAATAACAAAAATGGGGTCGTAATAGCAATGGGATATCAATATTAAACAGCTAAAAGTGAAGAAATACCTTGTACTAAAAGTTTATTTTAGTAAAGCAAAGCAAATTTACGACGATATGACGATTATATTAAATTATAAGTATTCTTTGTACTCAGCTTCAAAACTGGATTTCAACATTTTGAACAGAACTTTTGAGTGTGGAAGGCAAAAGAAACGTTCTGGTAGACCTGCTGAAATGAAGATTCCAGAAATCGTGCATGGTATTCATTCCCTGAACCTGAATGATCGAAGAACATCCACTAAAAGTTAGGACCTGCCCAGACAACACCCAGAGAACTAGTAGATTGTACTCTATGATATTTTAATCATGAGCAAACTCACAGGAAACTGGATCCTTAACTCGCCAATATTTCTTCATTCTAAGCACAAGCATTACACCACTACATAGCAGAAATTGATCAGATATTTACCTTGACATTTGAGGATGAGGATGAGGGTGTGTGAGAATGAAGACAAAGTTACAATGTGTTGATGATGGCAACATTGGAACATGAGGGTGATGGCTAAGCGTAGATGTATCGTAAAAAGAAATAAACATCAGTAAGCAGAACCTTCCTCTTGTTAAAGACAATATGCGAGTACAATCTTTTCTATATGTCTACGGAATTCACATTTTGAGAAAGAGATTTGCCAAGTAAATACAATTAGACTATACAGTAATAAACAAAAGAATATCTTAGAAATAGACGCACAACGTTCAGCATATCCTAAGAATTATTTTCAAAAGCTTACGTTTTAACAGTAAAAGTATGTATATACTACACTGCACGTGGAACAAAATCCCTTATTTATTTTTATTTAGTGAGGAAATTAAATATATACTACACAAACCGGAAGAAAAAATCTTTCATTCAGCATACACCTTTCCTTGACGTTATGCTTAAAAATAAGAGAAAGTCAGTTGAAATATGTTTCAAAACCAAATAAACCGAACCTTTGTAAATAGATTACGATTTTAATTAGTTTCTGGGGGTTTCCCCATTTGCGTTTCGTATGAACTCATGTAACATTTCTCCTGTGGCTTATCTTCCTACAGGGGTAATGGCTAATCATACTTTTGTATCTGACAGGTGCAACTTTTGTGTCTGACAGTTTCAAATAACGTTGAAAATATTTTCTCTTCTCTTTAAAAAAAAAAATGGAAACAGAAGTAGAGAGGGATTACTTGCTGCAAACGATGATTCTGCATCATTTCATGATATGGTGAAGCTCGAGAGATTACTATGTGGTTATGAAAACGTAAAAGTAACGGAAATAATACTGAAGGGTTATACAGGGTTAAACTTTAGTTTCTACTCTGATGAATAGCATACGTACATAGATTAACTTTGTAATTCGTTGAAACTTATGTTACATGTTATCTATCTGATTGGAAATAAAATTGAGACTAAGTAAATCATGAAACTAAAAGTAATGTAATTTGAGAATGGTTTCATATTATATAGAAGGATGATGGATGGTTTAATATTTATCATTAGAAATTTTGCTTTTAGAACAAAATACAATTTTGTGATAACGTTATAAAGCCTTCTATTATACAGGGTGTAACTTAATTAATGTAAAAATCTTCGGGAGTTGATTCCTGAGATTAAAACAAGAAAACAAAATGGCGTCTGGTATATTCTCGAATTCCGCTTTTTTTTTTTTTTAGAGGGATGCAAACTTCGAATCCAAAATCGATTGCTGACAATTAAATTGATTTTTTCAGGAGGAACAAAAAACATTATAATATTCAATGTTTTTGTTTGAGAGCACGTTTTTGTAATTTGTATTCTTAATTATGTTGTTTTTTTGTCCCTCCTGAAAGTTTCAACTGCGTGGAACAGAAATATCAATGCGACAAATATGTTTAAATGTCAATGGACTTGGGATGTTTCTCAATTCAGGAACGAGTACTTTATTTAGTGAACTACTGTTACATGTTCAAAGTGTGAATTTGGTTACATTTTGTGTATGTATGAAGTAAATCTTTATATTCGTTACATATTTAACATTCGTTACATATTAAGTGTAAATATAGTGCAACAATGTATAATTTTGAAATTCTGTAATTGCTTACTACTTTACATAGTATAAGTTTCTTATGCCACGTAAATACAAAAGAATAAGTAGAAACCTCAGAACAAAGGTAATACATTGTTGTATTTAATACAAAAAAAAAATGTTTCTTTTCTCATCTTCTTCGGACTCACATGGTATTCTTTTTGAGCACTTATGCACTTCAGCATAACAGATTGTAGATGGTTGAACCTAGACCCTTCATTTAAGAAAAATACAGTCATGTACTTTTCTGTCATATGAAGGGTTGCAAGTACAGCAAACATGACACAAAAATGTGAAACTTACTTATTCTTCCACGTATGGAGAAAATAAAATTTAAAAATAGAAATTCACAGAAAACGACATACTACTAAACTGTTTTTTCTTTCGTAAGTTTACTATTATTTCTTATTAAAAATCAGTGAATGTCCGACAGAGCTCATTGTTCAGCAAAACGTTACAAAAAAAATATCTAGAAATTATCTTCCCCATCTACAGAGATTCTTTAATAAAGGAATTAACAATCTAACACTTATAGAACCTATTTCTTGTTCAAATTAGAATATTTATTAATATTATTATCATTAATGTTATTTGATTCAAGACACTTGTACAATGGCCATATTACTGTTTGCTTGTGTTCGTACCTGAATTGATAGAGAGATCATTCAACATTCGGAAGGTCTTGAGTTCTCGCCCATGACAGGATTTGCGAGGTTCCTTTCAGTTACACCGGGCAAATAGTACCATAAATATTGCCAGGGTTGATTACTTTCCATATGTTTCACTTTGTTGTTGTTAATATCCTAGAAAATTACATACGAAAACTATTGAGAATTTGAATTTATTATGGACTTTGGACATATTTGACTCAGACCTGAATAGGGTAGAGAAGTAAATGGGGAAGGTAACGGCAAGGTTTTAGTTCAGGTCATTCCGGTATTCGCCTGGAGAAACTTTCAGAAATCCTGCAAAACCTCAATCAGGATAGTCGTCCGCGGGGTACGAACTCGCTTACCTATCTATCGCTGGTTCGAAGTCCGGGATATTACCACTCACCACTAGTGATTTGTAGCAGTATTTGAAATTTGTTAAGATAAGATAAAATTAATTTATGGGCGGTAACAGCAGTATGGCTTACGCCCTTCCCGAGTTGGAATTAGTTACATAAACCAAATAAATACGTGAAAGTTACTGATCTCTCAAATGGTGATACTTTTAAGACAATTAATTATGAACTTGAGAAAGCAAGTAATAAAAAACCGATAACCTACAATGGAGAAAAGTGTAAAAGTAATGGCAATCGATCTCTCTTTTGGTGCAAAGTTTTCGAAAGCAATTAAACATGGAATTAGTGATAACAAATTTGTATTGGATATATTACTACAACTTGTTTTGAAACATCCATCCCACGCCAGCATTTATGGTCGTTCTCTTAAGGAATTTGTATGAAAAAATTAACAATGATAATCATAGCAGATGTTACATAAATAAATTTATATTTAAAATAATAGTAAACAGTTCATTATTTAGTACACAGAAGAAGTAGATAGAATACTTATAGCAAGCAACTTCTCTGTAGTAAATTTTGTGGACATTTCCAGCAACATTTTTGCTTTACAAACGAAATTCACATTCCTGAGGAACCCATCTATCGGCAAGCGTCATAACGTTTTAGTTTATTATTTTAAAACAAATAATGATTATGTGTAGCTGTACATATTTTATGATTAAGAAAATAATACTTACTATGAAATAGATTGCATCTTAGTTAGTTTAAAGCAGTTACATGCTATAGCCTTGTTCATCTAATATTTTAAAAACAATTTAAGCAGGTTTCTCTCAATTGTACGTGCACTGGCAACAAATGGATTCGCTTTAAGGAGAAGGATCTGGGATACAAAATAGAACAGTCGTCTTCGGTCTCTGTCCCGCTAAACAGCATATGTGCCATATTTTGTATTTTTAAAAAAGGGTTTTGAGTGAGAGTTATGATGTAATATTATGCCAGTGGATAGCCTTTGGAACATATTTGCCTACGAATGTAAAAAAATGAAAATTGAAAAAAAAAAGTGGACTTGGAATGTTTTTCAATTCAGGTCCTCAATTGTAACTGAGCAAAATGATGTGGACAAACTTCGGGAGGATATGCCAGAGACCTCTTTTTTTCTTGTTTTGATCTCAGGAATCACCTCCCGAAGTTTATTCACATCTTTCAGTTCAGTTACAATTGCCAACAGTTGATTTTGAATTCCAAGACCCCTGTATCTCTTACTCTTACACGTAGCGGAATTCGAGAATATGCCAGAGGACTTTTTTTTTCTTGTTTTGAACTCGAATCACCTCCCGAAGTTTGTTGCATTAATGAAGTTACGCCCTGTATAATAATTCAGCCTTTACTGCAATAACTAATTTTGGGAACTTCTTGAATTTCATATGAGTATTTATTAAATAAAAGTACTAATGAAAATAATGTTAAATTATAACCGTTCCAATGAATGTATGAGAGTATTTCAATTAACGTTACAGTCTGGTTGTTAGACATGGTCCAATGTTTAAGTGTTATTTGATACAGTTTGTATCTCGAAACTTAAAACTTCACTTGTAAACTTTTTTTCTTCATTATTAATAGGTATTAAGTTTACCAGAAATTCGTAGTACTACAAGATTATCGTGTATTATATGTATGTATGAGTGATATATATATAGTGACCCTACATATCACTATAGTGTAGATAGTGTAACAGTGATAATGTATTATAATCGACAGATCTGTCCTGTAGATGTTTGTGTGTTAAAATTTCTATATCTTTAAAAGTGTATTTCTTTTTTACTTTGACCCTATATATTTTTAAACCTTCATAATTGTTCATTACCCAGTACTGGTATCAAAAATGCAATAGAATAACATAGTAAATGGTCCTATTGAAGTGGTTACTTGCATAATTGAGGAGATTTAAAGCAAATAAATGCGATTTGGATTAAAAATTAAAAAGAAGTTCTAATTTAACTTTTATGTATAATATGAAATGTGTGACACAAAATATTCATATTTTCTAAAAAAAAATAATCTTAACATGTCTTTGCATAAAAATATGCTTTTTTTGGATCATATATATATTTCGTGTTATAACAAACAACGAACTAAACCTCTGAAATTTCTTTCTTTTAAGTTAGCCAACTGTGACTTTTAGTGGTTAAAATGCATACCACAAATCCATATGTGTAAGTTCGAACAGATTATCAGTTTCTACTGGAAACAAATATATCTAAAACCTCTTTTCGCGTAAGGTAGAAAATATTGCATCCAAAAAGAAAAAAATATATAGGTAGTAGCAATATTCATCGTCTAGAGAAGTATTAGGTAAAATATCGTAAAATATTGTAAACTTACGGACATGAATAATATAATATTAGTTATATATTAATATTTATTTACCTGTTTCTTTGAGAAATGCGAGACAAATGTTCTAAGAGCCTAAACATATACCATTTCAGAAAGTTAAGTCATAGCCTTTACCTTGATACACTAAAACATAAACTCTAATTGGGAGATATAGAAAATTTACATTTCAAGTATCAGAGAAACAATATTCATTGTATATTCACTGTAAACATCGCACCTGTGCAATCGGTTGACATGGTTTCAAAAACGAAGTTAATACATATGAAACGAAGGCAATTCTTTGACCTCAATATTAAATATTTCATCACCATTTCCAGTGGAGAGAGTAAACAGGATCCAATCTTCCGGAACGTTATAAAAAAACATAGTAGTAATGGGAACAGTTGTACTCGACCAAAAATGGCTCTTTATAGGTTTATAGTCCTCACTGGGAGATATTGCACTTTTAAACCCGTTCCTCTACGGACCAAAAAAGCATGCCTGTAGTTATAAAAAATTCATTCGCACCATCTGGGTCCATTGTTTAGAAACCTCCGTGTGAAAAGCAACAAAAGTACTGAACCATAGACTAAACATAACTTTAATCAGAATAGTCATATTTTTTTTTTCTACCTTTATGAATTGTTGCCATTTCAAAATGAACAAACCAATTACGAAAAAAGAAAAAAAAAAGAAATGGCTCATACAATCTCAACCAATTAACTGAGCAACAAACAAGTAATCTAATCGAAATAAACAAAGCATTGAAAAACAGGAACAGGCTTCCCTTTTAAACGCTCTATTAACCATGATTTGATTGCAAATGTTTGGCTTTGTCGGCCTCCGCATTCGATGTTTAGTTCTCTATTGTTCTGGTGATATTGATCAAAATATGTGTGAGAGAGATGGCAAAAAAATATAGTGAGAGTGTGAGAGAGAGAGAGAGAGAGAAGATTCAAAAGATGTGGGTGATGAAATCATTTACCTCTGAAACCACTTTTCTAATTGGTGTTGTTATCTACATAGATTTTAGTTTAATCAGAAGCAGTGTTGGTCATGTGGAAGAATTCATCAAACTATTCAATCCTAACCAGTGACTATTGTGACTAACTAATCAATTAATTATCTACAATCTACCTCAATAACTATCTCACTATCTACTATCTATCTCACTATCTTCTATCCCACTAACTATATATAATATCTATTTCACTATCTACTAACTATCTCACTAACTATATATTATCCATTTCACTATCTACTATCTATCTCACTATCTCCTATCTATCTCACTTACTATCTACTATCTGTATCACTAACTAATTAACTAACTACATTAGTAAGGCAACCAACTAGAAAGCTAAAATTATTGATTTCCGTTAGAATATTTTGGTGCATTTAAGCCTGTGTGACATATTTAGAAAAGATTTTCGCTTCCAGCAGATGATGGGTATCCAATAGTTTATTTAGTCGTGGGAAAAGAAATACATATCTTATCGCTGGAGCCTCCCTATTTCAAGTACTATCTCGGCCCACGAATGGAGCGATTGGGAAAATTCTAGAAACCCACAGTTAGGAAGGCCGGAGTGAGTATGACTGAAACCCGTGCGCATATGTAATAGAGAACAGTTCCATTGACTTGTTACCCCATTTTTGAAATTTACTCGGAAAAGAATGCCAAAGTTTAGTACTATTTTGTACCACCAACAAAATGTTTCATAACGAGTAATGGACGATTGGAAGTGGGAGAACGTGATCATGGTTGCACTCCACTTTAACGAAAATTTTCGAGAATAGTGTCAGTTTTATACCATTCTGTACCACCAATAAAATGTTTTGTATCACGTCCGTTAGGCAGTAATGGCTGATTTGAAGTGGTTTAAAAAGGTTAGTGGTTGAGCAATATATCAACAGAGTTCACTCATTTCAGAAGGAAACAGAAGGAAACAAAAAGATTTACCAGTTTCTTACTATTTTTTACAATCTTTGGGTTTTAATTTTCTACTCAAATTAGGGGAAAGTTTCAATTTGGAGTTTATGCAATCACTATTTGAACGTGATGTATGTGATGACCAGAACTTGAAACTGGTGTATGTCTCTTTTGCTGAGCTGTGTAATGATAAATCGGTTCTGAAATATTCGCAACATTTAGCGACACTTAATGTTTAGGTTCAATTTGGCAATGAAATTTGCTAAAAAAATAATTTCAAAACAAGGTATGTAGAGATCATTTATGTCTCGTTTGTGTAGGATTGTGGTATTTAGAACTTTTATCTGATAACTATGTCGCAGAAATATACGGTATTAAATTAGTTTGATGGACTAGTTTAACGCTCGAAAACTACAATTTGGAATTCGATCTTGCTACGGTGTCAGTTATTTTTACAATAAAAGCTTACATTCATGCTAAGTTTGTTACAAAAATATGCTACATTACATTTTACTTGACTAGCTTCAAGTTAAAAATTACAAGAAATATTATTTGCGAAACGCTATATTGCGCCACAGAAAGTTTAATTTGTGCGCAAAGTTTTTGTTTCTTTTTTTAGATTTTCAGTTACTCCTCCCTAATTAAATTGTATGTCGCATATCTTTTGGGAATTAAGCACAAATTATTATGTTCAGTACATAAGCACACACAATTTACACCAATTCAGTTTTAAAATTGATGGCTTTTGTGATTTTAAGCGTGAAGCTGACCTCTCTTGGGAATTATTTTTACAAAAAATTCTAGCAGCAAAAGGCACAAATGATTAATACTAATTGTAATTCGTGGTTCATAGGTTCTGCATATTAAAATATGCATTTGTCCCAGAGAAATTGATTGTCGTATATTTTATTATTAATTGAGCACAAAAGAAATATTTACAGCACAATCCGGCAGAAAAGAAATACAAACGTTTGACAAACTCATATGTTTTGCTAATTTGAGCATTTGACTGTCCCAAAGGAATTTAGGATCGCAAATATTTGCTACGAATCGAGCATAATCCGACAGAAACGAATCACAAGCGACTGAGATCAATTCAGGTTCAAAATTGATTACCGAGAGTTTCATCTTGATTAATTAAACAAATAAAATCTTGGTACAATCTGGTACAAATGAAGCACAAACAATGGGCAACAAAAGATAAAATAAATTTTATGGGCGGTAACTGAACTATGGCTTATGCCCGTCCCGAATGGACATAAACTTATTGTGAGTTTACAGATTCATATTTCCGGCGTATTAAAGCGTGAATCTGCCCCAAAATTTAGTGCTGCTGCAAACAGTGGTAAATGGTTTGTTGTGCGCCTTTCTCTAAAAAGGAGAAATAACTGTTACGTGGGACTGTAACAGCAAAGCATCTGACCTATAAGAACCTCCTTCAGAATGTGCGTGTGAAATTAGCTTGATTTAAAAAAAAAATCCTTGAGTAGCATTTTATTGTCCTGAACTTGAAAGTGATGTTTGTGTCGAAGACTTTGTAATGACTTTACCACCACCTATAATTGATATATGAGATGGTATAGTTTGCTTTATAATAAAATTTGAGAATATTGATCTGTCTTAGTTGTAAAAGGTTACTGCTTTATAGCGGCCATTTTTGTTTTGCAATTCTTTATATGATTATTATAGCCTTTGTATTTACGCTGGATAATCCTTGCACCATTATCGTGCATCATTTCTCAAAGTCAACAGAGCAATAAGTATCTTGCACTGTCACA
>JAGDQP010047237.1:0-15083 GCA_022664845.1 Lepisma saccharinum
GAAGGAACATTTTAATATAATATTTGTTATTGTTATAAAACGTACAGAAGGCATTATAGTACTGTAAAAATGTACTTCTTTGTAGTTATGATGTTGCAAAGTTTGTTCTAAAAGTTCTCTCATATGAGCAGAACTTCAGCCAACAAACGTTGTGGCTTGGTAGGTAAGGCATCGAGCTGCCAACCAACCGACACGTGTTCAAGTCTTCCTCGGAACCATCGTAGTTTTTCACTATTGCCAATCAAATTCGTTTATACAAACCTTTGTCTAAAACAAATAAAACACTATTCCTATTTTTCTCGGTTTATATATAATTACGTTCCGGAGCTTGTCATATCATTTCAGGAGCCCACTGCACCGATATCTTTATATATATATATATATATATATATATATATATATATATATCGGTGCGGAGAAACTTTCATATGAAAATCTAGGTGTGAAGAAAGTGGACAAATCCAAACTTTTTAACATACGAAGCGTGGGTCTCAGAAGCCTCGTTTACGCCCTAAATGCCATCAATTTAGAATGGATAACATTCTCCTTCAGGTCATTGACGTGAACGTGACAGGTAAGCTGCCGACCCACGGAAGTCCAGGATGTGCTTCGCCACTCTTAAATGCATTGTTAATTAAAGTGTTGTGTGAAGTAAGGTGCTTTGAGTGGAAGTGTGTTGCCATTGAATTTATATCCGTTACTGTTATTTTAAACATTTTGGTAAATAACAAGGAGGAAATCTCGCCGAGTTAGCTGATATGTATTCGGTGTACTGTGCAGCATTAGACAATGCAAATGTAGCTTGCATTATTTACCATGAACGGTACCGACGAAGGCGAAAACAGTCAACCAGATTGTTTACAGCCATTGATGAACGACTACGGGATACTGAATCAGTAGCACACAAGCTGCGGGACGCTGCGAGACCAAGGCATGTCATGACGACAGAATTTGAAGAACAGGTGCTGGATACATTTGACAATCAACTAGTACCACACACGTGGCTAACAAGATGGTAGTTGATCACTGACTCGTCTTGAATTTATTACATGGAAACAATCCTCACCGAACCACAAACAAAACGTACAGGTGCTGCGATAGGCGATTATGTACCTTGTCGTGCTTTCTGTGAATGGTTTCTGAAAAATCGAGCTGAAAATAAAGCTCTCTCAGAGTTTGTCATGACAACTGACGAGGCTACATTGAATCGGGAAGGAATTGTTTATACAACAGTCATGCCTGGGCGAGCGAAATTTCGCACGTGTCGTTAGAACATAGACATCAAGAATGTTTATCTGTAAATTGGTTAGTCCGTATTGTAAACACCTATCTAATATACGACCGTACATGTTTCTTCAAAGAATTAACCACGATTCTTATTTAATTGTCTCAAAAGAAGTACCACCGGAGTTGTTGGAAGATGTACGACATCAAATGTGCTTCCAAGTACCTTGAAGTACCTGGTACCAAGTACCATGATGGGTGTCCCACCTTATTTTACCTTCGCTGTGTTTCAGCACCTCAGAACTGTGTTTGGTGACAGGTGAGTAGGCAGAGGCAGAGCTGTAGATTGGCCTCCTAGCTCACCCCGTTTAACGCACCCCAACATTTTTTTGGGGTGCCTTGAAAAACCTTGTTTACCAAACTTCAGTTGCATCTGCGGAAGATTTGGTAGTCCGTGCTGTAGAAGCTTCTCACACACTACTGGAAATGTCCGACATTTTTGCAAGAGTGCGTCAATTGTGGATACGTCGCTGCGAGCTGTGTCTACAAGTTGGACACCAAACTCTTAAGCATGTGCTGCAAACGTCGTGACTAGTATTATTTCCTAAACGTGTATACTATGTATATAGTGTACATGGTGGGTTTATAGCTTTAAAATAATAATAATAATAATAAAATAAATATCGTGCTTGTATATACAACAAAAATAATAGAAACAATAGAAGACCCTTACAACTTTCTCGCCATATGATCAAATGTCAGAGTATTTGCATGGAAAGTACTTTTGGGTTTAAAGTACTACGCTTGACATCTCGAGACGAAATATCTAGTTTCCCAGATGAAATCCACACATGTGACAAGCATCGTTAAGCGAAAGACCGCTGTAATCAGATAATAAACATTTTTTTCCTGCTCTTCATTTGATGTTATTGAATTCGTAGAACTCTTGTGTACAGAAAATCTTTTTCCTGGTGAAATGGTATTCTGTGAATTGTGTTCACTGTCAGATTTGCATATTGTTATAGATTTGCTTTCATAAAACCGTTACGAATGTTAGGTATGTAAAATTATTGATGGGAAATGCTTCTATTATATTACAGGTTTCAAACGAACGAATCTAAAAATGGAATTGTATTAATAGAGAAAGAACTACTTTCATATTCTAGTGAAAAAAGAAATGATTTGTGAGTTATTACAAAACTGAATGCATCACAATTATAGAAATTACGTATCAAATCATTTTTCTCTTTCAGGAATACATATAAATGACATTTTTCTACTGCGCTATTGAAGAATTAATCTATGGATAGTAGTTGTGTTGGCGATTCTTTATTTTTATTTAACAATAGCGCCCTGCAGATACATACATTCTCTCACATAGAAGAGAACTTGTGTAAATGTATCCACATTCATTTTAAAGCACAGAAGTTAATTAAATTTATATTGTAAATAATTCTATAGCTAGAAATTTACACTTGGTGAGCAACAAAAGAAATAATGAATACCTGAATACACCTTACACAAAACATAACAAAATAAAAGTTAGAAAAGCAAACCAAATCCAAAGGAAACGATGTTGAATATTTTTTCCCAACTAAAACGTAACATTCTATTCCAAAATAATAATTTAATTTATGAAACAAGTTAACGGAATCAAGTTTTAAGAAATGACGTATATTTGAACGGATAAGTGAAAAAATAATATTCCAAAAGAAAGTGAGTAAATTAGAAACGGTTACATTTAATCGCAAAGGGATTATTAAAAAAAAATAGTGTTTTACTTACACATGCAAAGATTTGGCTCCTAGATAATTTTATTATAATGTCCAATAGTCAACTTACAACCTAATATTACTTTGGTCTGTAAACATTTATTTTTTGTTCCACTGAAAACTATAGCAAGTAAAACATTATCTTCCCTACTGAGCTGTTCATTTACATTCCTTATCCAGGGTCTGTTTCTCTGAGGTGGCAGATAGTTGATGCCTTGTTTGGCAGATCTTGAGTTCGAGTCCAGTAGCCAACAATTGACGATCTGAATTGCAAAACATTCCAAGTCCACCGGAGTAGTTTTTTTCAGGAGGAACGAAAACAGTTCAAGGATGTGGGGTATTCTGTTCAGCTGAAATTCTTTTGTATTTAAAGAAGGCTTTAGAGTAGGAGTTAAGATGTAATATTACGCAAGTGGATAGCCCTTGGAACGCATGCTGACGAACAGAAAAAATCAAAGTACGAACAAAGTGGACTTGGAATGTTTTGCATTACAGGTTTTCAATTCTACCTGAGAATGTCTCATATGAATTGCTCAACCACACCATCGTAATATCACGATGATATCATTAAACTATACCCTAACTCAGTACTTCTCCAACGTCTCTCCGCTATCTTATCCCAGGCTGAGTCAAAGATTCCCCAAAACTATGAACAGAGCACAATACAATTTATATGTCTTACACGAGAGGATGGTTATAACAAACTGCGATTTTACCATCCACATTAGCATAATTACACGATTTCACTAAAAGCTGCGTTACAAAGATATCTTGGTGATCGATTAGTAATCACTGGAAAAAGAGACCTAAAACTTAGAAGCACAATTAATAAAACTTAGATTTTATACTACTTACTTGTAGTGTCTACCATAATAATGTTATTTAATGTGCTTATTTAAAGAGAAATATGTTATTTCTTCTTCTTCTTCTTATTATTATTATTATTATATTAATAATAATAATAATATTAATATTTCTTTCTCGTTGACAATACAATAAGATGCTTCTAACATCTACTGCACATGATTACTTATCCTGTAGGTGCCCATCTGAGTAGCAAATTCTATCGGAGGTAGTAATCGTTGTACAAGGAGTTTCATGTTCATTTTGATCATTACTGCGCAGAGCTATCTGTGAATGTGATCTACTGCGCAGCCAAAAGGAGGAAATTTCATATTTTTCAACATTGGTTGAAAGGTATGTAACTTAAGCAAAATCAATCCAGCAGATAAAATCAACGTTCTCTCTGGCAATTAGAAAACGAGAAAACACATTGAAATTGATATTTGAAGATAACCACCGAAGCTATTTGATGTGGCAACCAGTATATTAAAGAATTTCAATCAGTCTTAAAATGTGCAATCCATATCGATATCTCACTTTTCTCAGTTAGGAGCGAAATCTAAATGTATAATTATTTTACAAGATGGCTGTCGAAAGTCATATGACGGTTAATGTTGATAAATAGCTCACGTAAGTCGAACGCTGTTTCTTCTACATGGACACCTCACATAAAAGTTAATATATAGCTGTCAGAACCGTTTCCATAAAAGCGTCGGAAGATGTCATATCTGACTTTTTTTTAAAAAAAGTAGTCCGTCCTCAATCGAGCATCGTCTAGTTGATATGGTTAAGATTGTATAAACAGTGATCGAAGTCCTGATTTTTCAACTACTCCATTATTTCCTTAAGAATAATAGCAAAATAATATAAATTTAGCATTGAAGGCTAATACACGCAGTCGGTTAATCCTTGCATCAACACGAATCCCTTCCGTCATGTCCATTTGAATCTACAAGATGTTGTTCGACAGGATTCTCAAATGGCGGACTTCGGTCCGGATCCGAACCCAGAAGTCTTCTTTTTTTTCTGACATCCACAGTTTAATCGATGTGAAAAGATGAAAAGAAAGAAGAAATATTACATGAAAACATGTTATTCAGAAGAAACTAATAATTAAATAAAAACATTTCAGAAAACAATGTACGACTTATACATTTCATGTTTACTGTGAATAGTCTCCATAATATATTTTAGTCGTTATGCCATATAATTATTCGGAATTACCAATAACCGTACTGCCTTACTGTCTTGTTTCATGCTACCAACTCTATGGACCGCCATAGACGTGCGCAGCATGCAATTATTAAAGGTTTTAGTTGAAATGAACGATGTGGTACAGGAACCGCCTCCCCTACTCGGCTTGCAGCGGACCTGAGAATCCAGAAGGGAAGTATTAGTAGTACTCTTCTGAAGATTATCTTCCATCCATGAAATCCAATGTCAACCATGGGCGGATTTAGAAGACAGATACTTTGGGGGACAATTACTTTAAAATTATCTTTTAGAATGAAGCATTTAAAGTAATTCTGAAATGACTGCGGGACAATTCCCCAATGTTTCCCCATTAATCCGCCCATGATGTCAACCTAGACGTTTAGTCTAGTACACTGCAGAAATAACAATTTTGTGCCCTCAATTTTTAACAGTGGCAGTGGTGAACCCAGGGTTGGGTTTAGAGCGGCTGTTCTATGCCTCCCAGTTTTCGGGAGGAACAGATCAATAAAGAAAATCGATGGTAAAATATGAATCCCTGTGCCCGTCACTGCCTCTGAAAAATAGCTAGTTTAATGCACCCACAACTTTTGAGAATCATATTTTACCTTCTTTTATCTTTTAATCTGTTCCCCCAAAGAACCCACCCTCTAAACACAATTCAGGTTTCGCCACTGCCTCTAAAAAATTGTGGGTACCAAATTGGAATGTTGTATACACAAGTCAAAGGTACTGTTTTTTACAGTGTATACACACCTATGTAGACCGCAAAAGTCTATTTATTGCCATATCACCACCAATCCGTATCCCAGGAAATATAATTAAAAATCCTTGTTGTAGGGTATGTGCAGCTCAATGTGGAACAATATGTCACTTCCCCAGTGCATCATATATAATTAAAGTTAAAATCAATGATTCCCGTTGAGTACCCAAATTATTATTTTCTGGGTATGAAACGAAGCAACTAAGCCCACCACTACTACTACTACTGCTACTACTAACACTCCTATTCCTACAACAACATCAACTACTACTACTACTACCACTACAACTACAACAATAACAACAACTACTACTACTACTACCACTACTAATACTAATACTCCTGCCAAATTCTACTATAATGATTTAAAACATTGAACCTACATATTTCTATTTACAACAATCCACATTTAAATTTTAAAAACATGTATTGCCCGCCCAATGGTGCGGGGTGAATAAAATATGTTGGCAACAGTCATTCGAGTGTCACCAATACTCGATTCCCCGTGGCGAGTTGCGCTCCTAACTTCGGGAGTTTTGGGAGCTGCGTTCCCTTTACGTAACCAGACTCTCCGAGGGACTGCGCATTCATGATAAAGATCTTCCCCTATATCCCCAAGGTCTGCGACCCCATAGAGGAGTTTTGATACATTTATTGTAGTCTACTTGTTATGGTACACCTTCATATCAAATTTCGTTTCTCTAGTTTCAGTGGTTTGCAAAATTACTTTTTCGGCGAACATTATTGGATTAAGACGCGACTTTTTTTTTTTTACGTTTTCTTATATTATCGTAACCTACTCGTGCTGGTACAGCTTAATACCAAATTTCATTTCTTTAGTTTTGGTGGTTTGGAAAATGCCTTTTGGTGGCCATTTTGGATTAAGGGGGCGACATTTTAACGTTTTCTTATATTATCGTGACCCACTCTTGATGGTACACCTTCATAGCAAGTTTCGTTTCTCTAGTTTCAGTGGTTTCGAAAACACTTCTTCTTCAGTTGAGACTTGACGGAGAGGAATGCAATTTATTGATGGTTCATCTACGTGTTAATACGGATATTTTAAAAGAATTATCAAAATCGGTCCAGTAGAACGGCCGGCCGGACTGAATAAATTTTGTGAAAAATATGATAAATATTCCCCATAAGGAATACATAGGGGAGAACATTCAAACACTTATCCTTCAGTTCAGACTTGACGGAGAGCTATGCGGTTTCTTGATGCTTAATTTACGTGTTAAGTTGGATATTTAAAAACAAAGAATGATCAAAATTGGTCCCATAGAACGGACGGACGGACTGGCCAAAGTTTTGGCATATATGTATATATATATATATATATATATATATATACCCCTTGATTGACTGCATATCAGGACAACATTTTCATGATTATCCGTTATGTGTGATGCAATGTTGTACATCGTTGCAAGTTTGAATTTATTTTAAGGCTTTTATTTAACTATGGCTCAGGCCGTATGAATGATGATGGGATGAATTGGTGGAATGAAGAAAGTGGGAGGAAACGGGAGCACCCGGGAAAATCCACGCACACGTTTTTGTTCACCACAAAACCCACATTGCACAAGCAGAGATCGATCCGACTATCTCTAGCACCAGAGGTGAGCGCTCTACCAACTGATCCCCCCCCAAACAAACAAACATCTGCGATGTTTGTAAAAAAAAAAATATTTTAAAAGGAACGTTAGTTCTAGACATGCGATAAAGTTATATCTACAGCTGTACAAAAATACCTAAGTGTGCTAAGAATGTTGTAAATTATTTCTTTAGTACCTAAATATATGCCTCTCGAGTACGGATTAGTAATGTTTCCTATTAGCTAAAATGGGAGATTGGTACATGATGGTAACTTGTAGAACATTAGAATAGAATAGAAAAATTCAGAATTCTGAGCATCATACAATTGAAATATTTTGCTGGTGAGACGCGAGACGCTCTTTAACATAATCACCCTAAACGTAGTTGTATTTGTACGTTTGGAAATCGAATAACATATCGAAATTCACGTGATTGGATTTTCCTTGCTCACTGCAAACCAATACAAAACGACACAAATGCTGGTAGTCCGATGATGCTTACATTGAGAGTTACAAACACTCAGACTGGCTAACCTTGGATTGAACATTATCTCTGCGAGCATAATGTTCAAAGGGGTACTTCTTTCTGAATGAAAGACGAATTTTCACCACGTTTCTCCCAGGAGGAATAGATACAGAAACAGAAAAAAAGCTATTGTTTCAACCTAAAATTATTGTCTCAACAGTTATGCGATGTGCTGGAAAGTCACGCGCTATTCGGTTACCCATGGCTTAAAATTTAGGACCAGAGTACAATAACATTGAGCTACCTCACGCACGCTTCATTAGCGTCTGTAATATAAATGTTGAGAGTCGAGAAAGAAACTTCAATAATGACGTTCAAACTAATAAACTTTGAAATGCACTATCACTCGAACACTATCAACAGCTGATCAAAGACATAGTTCTTATTTTGTGTGTAACTTATCATTGTGTTTTTGATTTGACTTGAGATTTTGCGAGTACCAGGATGTCCAGTATGTTAGATACAATAGTACGTAATAAATTAGCTGCCATACGATTCCTTAAAGGTTAAGTATACGTTTTCTTTAAGTTTCTTTTTCCATGTGGCTATGTTTACAATATCAACTATACATTTGATTTTATACAACTGTCAATCAAATATATAATCAAGTTTTGACTAGTATTACTGGCCTTTAGGCATCTTTGACTCAGGTCGATGTAATAATGAAATTTTATATGGAAATGATCTATCACATAAAGAAAATTAGATCTTTTATGTACTTCATTTACAGAGATTTCAGAGACAAGGAAACAATTTGAAATCTAGAGAACAATAGTCTTGTCCTTCGATTTGCAGACAAAAAGCAAGTTGAATACAAACGGTTGTAAAAGGAGTCGAAGATAAGGTGGTACCCAAGAGAGGGGGAGAGAAACTCATCAAATACGAAGAAACAGATAAACCGAATGTCATAGATAACGGCCATAGGGAGAGAGAGAGAGAAAAGAAGCAATGAAAAGACAAGTAAGTGAGAAGGAAAGGCAAGACAAGAATAGACTTCCGAGGGGGCGATTACACTAGAGATGAGACACGGGAACACGATAGAGGAATGGACAATTATTCTTAGTTAACTAAACTTGATGAAGTCCGGAAACTGGATTACAAGAGATATTTCCAGTGTTCAACCGAGAAGGAACAATTGTATTTTTTTCTTTCCTTTTGAATGGATAAAGCTACTTGAAATAGCTTGTTGACTTACCTCGTGTTTCTCTAAAGAGATACAGAAACAAGATATTCTAAAATCTTCTTTTCTTGTTTTAGACTTCGTTTTTCATTTCCATTTTTACAGCTCTCCCGTTGTCTTATTCAAATTTTATTCAAACTTTGCCTTTTCTTTACAATGTCTGAAGGAAGTTATTGTTATAGATCCTAGAAAACCGAAGAGGAAAATAGCAGTATTGAATTTATTAAATACACTATCCCATCCCAACATTCCCTTTGTGGCACGGGAATAATATGGAAATCCCCGTAGAATGTGTAAAATTAAAATGATTTCAACCTTATTGATACCAATCAATATACTCTGATTTTTGTAAATCGACAATGGAAGTGTTATTTATTTTTAAAAAGATCCTTTATGAGCTGAATTGGCAAGTTTTGTCTTAACAGCTCATATCTCATGGATTATATCTCTCCGCGATTACTCTTTAGGGGTAGGGATTGGTAAGGGGCAGGCAGGAGATTCTTGAGGTACCGTCCCGGTATTCGTCTCGCAAAGCTCAAGTATATCCTGGAAAACCCCAGCCAGGATATGACCATTAGTCGGCCTAAAACGCGTGTGACTCACCTTTATCGATCTGAAATCTCGTCGAAATTACCCAATATCAATGTGCAGAAGTATGTTTTTCTGTGAATACGTAAATTGCCTAAAAACAGGATTAACCTCAGCCCCATTGGTTTACTGATATGGGATTGGACATGTCTTTCATATCGATTTGTGAAAGCATATGAAAGGGCTACTAAAACCTAGAGGCAATCGGTCCAACTGGCGTTAATATATTTTGCGGAAGAAAAGGTGTTTCATATTTTGTCAAGGAAACAGATGACGGAAATAAGTAATTGAAAATCTGTGAGGTAGAAATTAGACATGTAGACCTACACAGCTTTTTTTTAAAAAATAAACTAATTTATAAGACTTCTAGTCACTGCCTTTCGAGAGCTTTCAGTATGAATACACTTTACGTCGAATATTGTCAATCCGTACTTGAAAAGTAACGGAAATAGGGCTAAAGTAGTATTAAGTAGACCTAGTTCCAAAAGCAGGCAATAACATTAGAGTGGACAACTATCGTCCAGTAACCATATTCTCAAAGGTTGCTAAAGTTTTTGGAAGTGTCATTTATGGTCAGGTCATGCAGCATGTTAAGCCAGCAACAGCAATATACCATCATGGCTTTTTACAGAAGAGATCTACTGTAACTAACCTGGCTATAATTACAGACTTCATAGCTTCCGCCTTGGACGATAAAGAACAAGTAGATGTTGTATACACGGATTTTAAGAAGGCATTCGATACTGTAGACCATAATATACTTATTCAAAATCTGGCCAAATTCAGTTTTAGTCCTTCTATGATCCAATTCTTCAAATAGTATTTAAGTAATCGTAGACAATCCGTTCTATATAAAAAAAAATATAAAACCAATTGCTTTTATGTCGGTTCCGGTGTTCCTCAGGGATCTAATCTTGGTTCTCTTCTGTTTTTATTATTTATTAATGACTTACCACTCTATATTCAAAATTCTCATAAGCTGTAGTTTGCAGACGGTTTGAAAACATTTGTTAATGTAAAGTCCTTTGATGACTGTCTACTCCTTCAACAAGATTTGCCCAGTATACTGAAATGGTGTTCTAGGAATACACTTGGAATAAATATTGGTAAGTGCAAAGCCATGACCTATAGCAGGCTTGGAAAATACTTACGATTTCTCTTACTCGATTAATGGAATAGCTTAAACATTGATACAATTAAATATTTAGGTGTTACATTCGATAATAAACTAGCCTTTTCGCCCCATGTGGTAAATATAACCAATGACTTGTATGAAAATCTAGGATTTCTTATTAGAAAAGACAATAATTTTCCAAATGATAGTACTTTGAAAACTCTTTACTATTCCTATGTTAGGTCCAAACTAGAATATGCTACACTTATATGAACGACCTCTATGACTGTGGAACACTTACATGCAAGTTGTCAGTTGATCGAACATGTACAAAGCAAATATTTACGTTTTCTCACGTACAAAGGGCTGGTTTCTTACAACAATTTAATTGATAACTTTACATTTTAGAAATTTGAACACAAACGAACATTAAATGTGTTGTACAAACTTGTACATACTTTTGCACAATAAAATAAAATGTACCGAATTAATTGCAGAAATAATTATTAAGGTTTCGTCCCCCAGAAAACCCAAGGGAAATAGTGGCCTATTCTATTGAGAAAAGCTCGTGCAAATGTATTAAATGTGTAACCTATATGGAGAAATAGTGCTACATATAATGTAATAGGTAAGAACTGTACAAATTTGGACATATTTGGAAACTCGAAAGAAATTTACGAAAAAAATGATACAGAATAAATTGTAAAAAAACAGTTTCGACAAGAAAGAAAAAGAAAAGGGTAAAGATGTTTTATTATTTGTCACTAAATGTAACAATTACTGTAGACGCTATAAATAGGCATCAAGGCCTGTTGTGTCGATGAAATAAATTGGCATAGATCGTACTCTTGAAATGGTTTGAACTCAGAAAGTTTGAACTCTCTAGACTGGAATTTGTAGGAGCAGTTTCCAAATTCGTGCAGCAAAAAAACAAAAAAACAAAAAACAAAAATACATTAGAAATATTCTGCTATCTATATTTAGAAATCGTTACTTTACATTAACCTGAGACAGAATTTCGAACTAATTCTGCCAGTATTCAGGAATAAAGACAACTTTTCAAAATGTATTTTATCACAAATAAACGTCGTTAAATGCGTTAGTTGTGTATCTTGAGTACGCGATGTGCTGTATAATTTATGTGCCTAATACTTTTTTGTCACATTGTATTAAATATTCATGTTTTCTATGTCTTTCCAAGTTTACATGAACATCAATGCATACATAATCGAAAATAACAAGGTTTCAATAAGTCTGCTTTAATCTAATGCTTTAAAAGATCTTCTGCTACTTTCTTACGAATATTTCCATTAAATTTCTAAGTTGAAAGAAAGAATCTGCAAGTAATTAAATTCCAACACAAAAGAAATAAAATGTTAGCAGTTACTCTCTGTTAAAATTGTCCACTTTCCTTTGTTTTCTTTTTATTCAGAGAAAAATAAGAAGAAAATGTATTTAATCACGATTATAAAATTTATGAGAATTCACAGATAGACAAAGAAGTTTAAAATTAAAAAGAGAAAAGGAATCAAACGAAGACTTCCTGTCAGATTATATAAAGGATATGGAAGAAGTAAAAAGTATTGACCATTTCTCAGTCGCTGTCCAATAATTCATAATTTCCTTTGTTAACGATCTTTTCCGGTAGTTGGGGCGGTGGAAGCAGTAACATTTTTACTTGTATTCACGCGACATTGCATGGGCTATTAATACGCATGGCATTGTTTTTACGCTTTCTTGAACTTTGCTACGGACAATCCTACTACTCAGAAAACAAGTAATGTCATTTAAACCACTACAACAGAAAAGTAAAAGGAAGTTTAGCATTGGTTTCTATCAGCAAGTGTGCCTCTGTACAGTCACGAAAATATATACTACAGGAGTTTAATAAAAACCAACATTTAGCGTTTTATTAAAATTATATTTATCAGCCAGGCAGATAGTTATAATTAAGCCGTGAAATGTCTGAGGAACACAGGTTGCAGGCTTAGTCTAAAGGGTGCATATCTAGTTCATAAATATAAGGTAAATAGAACCTAAACGTTACACCATAGACTAAATAACTGCTAGACTCCCGCAGTACATATTTCCGTGACTGTACGTGCGTATGTGTTTTAGGTTCTATATGATTAGATCGAAAAAAGAAAAGACGCACACATTCAGAAAGAGGTACAGAAAGAAAGGGAAGTAGTGAGAGGAAGAGACGAACATGGAGATAAAAAGATAGGAAAGAATGAGAGGGAAAGTGACAAAGTGAAGAAAAGAAAGAGAAGTCAAGGAAGAGTAAGTTGGAGATAAGAAGAGAAAGACAGTGAGAGAAAGGGAGGGAAAAAAGAGTGGAAGGGACAGAGATAAAGAGAAGAAGAAAGAAAATGGAAGAGGAAGTCAGGAACAGAAGATGAGAAGAAATTTTGAGAGAGAGAGGAATGAAGAGAAAAGTGAGAGAGGAAGAGAGAAACAAGGATTAAGAGAGAAGAAGGGAGAATGAACAAATAGAGGATGAAGTAAAAAATTAAGAGTCGAATAGGTGTGATATAAAATGAGAATAAATGAGAGAGGAAAAGAAAGAGGTAAGAAAGATAAGGATGGCAATGGAGAGATGAAGAGAGAAATTGAGACAGGAAGAGGAAAGGAGGGAGGAAGAATGAGAAGGAGAGAGAAGAAATATAAGGAGAGGAAAAGTAGATAGAGAGGGAGAGGTGAAGATAGGAAGAAGGAAAGATAGTGACAGAGAAAGAGAGAAGAAATAAAGAAAAGAAGGAAGTTAGACAGATGTAGTGATGAAGAGAAGAAGAGGGGAAAAGTCAAGAAGAAGAAATGGAAAAATGAAAGAAAAAGGAGAGAGAAACATGGAGAGGGAAAGAGAGCTGCAGTGAAAGACAAAAAGGAAGAGAGAGAAGAGGAAAAAAATACTTCGGAGAGAGAAGAATGAAAAGTGTAGAAAGAGGAAATGAAGAACAGGAGAAGAGCAGAACAGCTAGAAAGAGAGAGAACAGACAAATAAAGAAATATGCAGGCTGGACTAATATGGATACAAACTCTAAGAAGAAAAAGTTGCCATAGAGACAAGAAAGGAAGTTCATTTCATGAAATTTCGAAACTTGATTATTTTCCGAGTTAACGCTGTATTGTCGCTATCACAAAGTAAAGACTAGAAAAAAAATATTATCTGTGCGCTGATAAACAATTTTCTTAGAAATTATGTATAATATTCTAATTTTATTTAAAGGGAGAGCATACCGTTTTGGAAATGAGGTAAGTGCTCTTATTTGAAAAAAATATATGTTGTCATTTTCCGTAAGAACTATTTCATTTCATTTCTAAGAGGACTATTTCTTGGTGTACAGTTAGGAATTTTCTTTTTCAATTTTAACAAACCGTTTTTATTTTATTTTACAGTGTAACGTGATATCTCCACATATAACGACACAATCTTTCCCGGTTTAGCAAAGCACAATCAATGTTACTCAACGCATCCATCTCAGTAGTTTATTACTGACGAATATAGCATAGGGACGATTTTTATGCTTGTCTTTTGTACAATGCAAATCCTTTGACAATGAAATTATTATGTTGGAAAATCTGTTTATGTGGCCCTCCCTCAGTCATAATTTACCCCGCAATTATATTGGGTAGAACTTCGATTATGGTTTGGGTAACCCGACAAGGCTGTCGTCATTACTTGTCAAGATTTGTGAGGATGCCGCGTTCTAATTTTGGACGACTAAAATACGCAGTTTCGAAAATTACTGAAATGAACTTTTTTCCTGTTTTGATCAGTAATTTTCGTTCTTAAAGTTTGAACCCTCTAACATTTGTCCAACATGTAAATAGACAGAAAGATAAATGAAATGGGTGGGAGACAGAGGAGAGAGAAATAAATAACCAAAGAGAGAGAGAGAGAGAAATAAAGAAAGAAGGAAGGAAAGGTAGGTTAGTCGTGAACGTTAAAGCAGGACAACTTTAACTCAATGCATTAGAATGAGAAGAAATCTTCCCCAGAGTTCATTCTTTGTCGCAAAATATATAGAAATGGCCTATAAGTTTGTGTGAGTTTGGAGAGTAGGATAGACATGGATGAGTGAATGAAACATACTGAGTTGGTCTCCAGCGATTTGTATTTCTTCATTTTCATTTTTTTTTTTTTTTGTTCAATTTTGTTCTCTTAATAAAACGATTGTGTCAACAAATAAATTGTCTACCTTTTTCCTCCTTTATATGCTCGACTCACGCAATGGAATACATGCCTGCTGAAATGGACTG
>JAGDQP010047238.1:0-15083 GCA_022664845.1 Lepisma saccharinum
TTAATGGCCTGCAGAGATTCAACATTAGCTGCACTTTCAGAGGGTGATGTGTTATTGTTCGGAGATTTTAATATGCACATGGTGTGGTCAAGTATAAAAACTGGTGTTCCCACAGACAGTAATGAAGCTTGGTTCATGGAAACTTTTATACATGGTCTCGGACTTTCCCAACACAATATGCACAATACAAGGGGCAATAGAATTTTGGACTATGTGTTATCCACATGTGATAAATGTACTGTCACTCCATCTCTAAATTTACTTTCATCTGATCACGAGAGTTTGGAGGTGGAACTATCCATTAATATTTTAAAAACAAAGTTGAAAGCTCCTCCTTTCACTCCAAGGCAGCATATTCCTCTCTGGAGAAAAGCTCGTTGGAATGATATTAACCGCGCTCTTTCTCTTTTCCCTTGGTGTATACTTGAAAACTTAACTGTAAATGAAGCTATTGATTTGTTCACGGATGTAATTCATGCTACCTGTAAAGACTTTGTCCCTACAAAGAAATTCCGATCCTCTAAATATCCTCCCTGGTTTGATACAGAAGCGCGGTCTGTTTTGAAAAATAAAAAACTTGCATGGGAGCTTTGGAAGCAACATCCTAATGCACATACTTATAGCTCTTTCTCCCAGATCAGGAGCTACTCCAAGAAATTGCTTAGGGCAAAGTATCAAAATTATATTAACGAGGTAACATCTGAAATATGTACCAATCCTAAAAGATTTTGGTCCCTCATAAACTCAAGAAGATGTCAGTCACGTGTTCCGACAGAGTTAATTTACGATTCGGCTACAGCGGCTGGTGAAAAGAGGGTATATCTATTGAATGAATACTTCTCCAACAATTTCTGTGTCCAATCTCCTCCTTTGCCACCTCCTCAGCTTCAACCGATCTGTTCACATTCACTGTCTTCATTAAGTACATCATCTGATGAGGTAAAATATCTGCTTTCTTCTTTACCTCTAAATCGTTCTCCCGGCTATGATAACATTAGTGCTATTTTTTTACGTAATACTGCTGAGTCATTGACTTACCCTTTTTCTCGTATTCTAAATAGATGTTTTGCCGAAGGTGTATTTCCTTCTTCTTGGAAACAGGCTAATATTATACCCATTCTGAAATCTGGAGATAAGACCCATGTCTCTTCATACAGACCCATTTCTCTTTTATCTATTTTATCTGTGGTGTGTGAAAGAATCATCAAAGATAGACTTTATAATTTTGTCTCACCCTATCTAGACTCTGCTCAACATGGCTTTCTTCCTGGTAGTTCCACTCTTACAAACCTGTCCTTGTTACTCTCTGATGCTACCCAATGCCTGTTCAATAACACACAACTTGATGTCATCTATCTAGATCTTAGTAAGGCTTTCGATAGAATTGATTGTAATCTTCTTCTTTATAAATTAACTCACCGATTCAATATCCATGGTAACTTCCTTTCATTATTGCGAGACTATCTCACTGGCCGCGAACAACGTGTTGTTCTTTCTGGATCATCTTCTAATTTTGTTCCCGTTCTCTCTGGTGTACCTCAAGGTAGTGTTTTGGGCCCCCTCCTTTTCCTTCTATATATGGACGATCTCCCATCTCATCTCTCGTCATCTGAAACCAAAATTCTTCTTTTTGCTGACGATTGTAAATTATTTCGAGAAATCAGATCATTACAGGATGTTGCTGATCTCCAAAATTCCATCTCTGACCTCTTGGACTGGTGTGATGCGTGGAACTTGAAAATAAATCCCTCAAAATCTTCTTTTCTTACTATTTCATTAAAGAGGAATCAAATCCCATCTGCCTATATCATTGATGATAATCCTATTGCTAAAGTTTCTTCTCAAAAGGACCTTGGAGTGGTATTTGACGAAAAACTTCTATTTGCTGATCACGTGACTTCTGTAACTAACAGTTCTATGCGCTTACTTGGTCTTCTCTATAGATTTACAGAAATTAAGGACCTTCATTCATTGAGTATGTTCTACAAAACCTTCATCTCCCCTAAAATTGAATATTGCTCCCCAATTTGGAACATGGCTAGTATTTCTAATTTATCTCATATTGATTCTGTTCTGAACTTTTTTCTTGCTATAGTCAAGAGAAGAATACCATCAGTACGTAGCTTCAGCAAACCAGAGTTATTATCCGTTCTTGGTCTCCACGTACCCTCTTCTCGTCGCAAGCTGGCAGATTTGATGTATTTATACAAGATACTTAACGGTAACCTTAGAACTGGAGAGTTGATATCTAAATTTTACTTCCGTGTTCCCTTGCGAATAACCAGAAATAATAACCTCCTTCATTGTGCCACGCCTAGGTTAAGTATACTGCAGCGCTCCTTATTCCATAGACTAGTAATTATGTACAATAACCTTGATTCAAATATTGATATTTTCGGATCTGAACACACTTTCCATCGAACGCTAAATACAAATATGTGAGTTATTCCTCTTGTGTAGTATAATCGTTATGTTTTTTATATCAATTGCTGTGTTATGTGTTGTTTAAAATTTAATTTCATGTTATTTAGTTTGTAGTAAAGTTATTTAGTTTGTAGTGAAGTTATTTAGTTTGTTCCATTGTTATTTTGTTTCTGTGTAAAATGGCAACTCAAGCTGTATCTGAAACTTAATAATAAATAAATAAATAAATAAATAAATAAGACCTTATAATATCCTTGACAAGAGGAATAATAATTCCATCCATAGATTTACAATCTACTATCTAATACTTCAATCATCTTGTCCCAATTCTCTTAACACTTGCAACGATGACTATTTTCTACAAACCATAAGGACATTGGCACGATATACCTAATCTTCGGCGCATGCTCGGAATAGTAGGCACTTCTCTTAGATTACTAATCCGAGCTGGATTAGGTCGTCCAGGAAGCTTATTTTTTTTATATATATATATATATATATATATATATATATATATATATATTTTTACAAAAATAGAATGCTCTTTTAATAGATTAGCCTTTAAAACATCGTTTATTCAATATTTTGGAACATAATTCGAACAAGAGAATGCTAGTTGAACATTGATTGTTGTGCAATCTGATGTAAATTAGAACACGTAAATACAAAGCAAAGATGTCAAGAGTTTAGAATGATCAAACACTATGTTACGAATGCTTGTCGAGTAGACAAATATTGTTCCAAATTTAATATAACGAAACAAGTGACAATGAATCAGACTAGTTTAGAGCGCACTCTTTTATTTAAAAATACGTATATTTAAGACATTTCATCGTCTTTGTTACGTGATATCGTTCACCACAGTCGTATAGAACGGTCTGTTGTAAAGCAAGTGAGATACGTATTGATTATAGGTTTGTGGCAATTCTGTAATATAATTGCGTTAAACAATAACACCCTTTTCATTATAAACTATTGATTCAAGCAATGTGTTTATCGCTGAATAACGATTATTCAAATTTGTCTAAGGCTAAAAGAATTGTACGAATCCATACGATTTATCTGGAACGAAACTAGAATAACACCAAACTCATAATATTATTGTGTATTTGAAACGTAACAACGTGTTTTATCTTCAATTTCAGTCTTTTTCTTCATAATTGAGTGTTCTTACTTGATACAGTCATTTTATACATTCGAAGTTCATGATGATGTGACTTAACTAGTAAATTGTTCCGACGAGTTTAAGGTTCTGTTTTCCGATCAAAGGGGAATAATGCCCCATATAGTCAATAAAACTGCAATGAATTAAATATGACAATATCTACTTGCAACCATCTGTTTATAATGCATGTGGAATAGAACAAATAATGTTCCAACTAAACAAGCGAGCAAGAGAGTTGAATGATACAAGTATCGTTTTAAGTTGAATATTACTCACTCAATCTACGCAACTCACCTAGGTGTTAATCGTCGTTACTTTTTTAACAAGATCTCACTTGAACAGCTAGGCTGCGAAAGAATTAAATCAACATTAGACGATTTGCAATGAAAGTACTTGAACGAATAACCGTAGAAAACATCAATATTGCAGCAGTAATGAATTTTCAGATAATTACAAGTACTGTGATGCATTTTATGATGGTTGTTACATGATCCGAAAATGAGAGCGGGAGGCGATGTCTTATGCAGCTGCAAATGAAACTGTTTCGCAACACTTTATTGTATAACTTAAGTAATATTAATGCATTAAACAGCAATATGCATTTCATTTCATTGTAGGCCATTGTTACGAGTAAAATTGTCAATCACCCAGCAACGATTCTTTGAATATGTGTTCAACTAAACAGGATGATATAAATCTGTCGAATTTCTATAAAACGTAAGTAACAAAATCAAACTAATGTTATTGTAGTATATTATTAGTGTATATAAGTTTATTTCTTGTAATATTGTTTCTTTTACCAAAATTGAATGCTCTTGTAGATTAGCCCCTAAGACATCGTTTATTCAATATTATTTTAGAATCAAATTGTTTTCCCTGAACCACGTTGTGGCTAGTTCTAACAATTTTTATGTGTCATTTCTCGTGGCTTTTAAGTTTTTATATCCTGTGATTATTGTGGTGTCGTCTGCATATAGTATGGGTTTGGCATGAAGACACTGGGGAAAATCATTTAGATAAACAACAAACAAAAAAGGTCCTAGAACTGATCCTTGAGGTACTTCTTTGTTCACGGTCAAAGGATTTGAAATAGTATTATCGACTTTAACTACTTGTATCCTGTCGGTCAGATAAGAACGTAATAGATTGAGTTCCATCCCCATTGCACCATATAATTTTAATTTCTCAATGAGCAATCCCTGACATATTGAATCGAAAGCCTTACTTAAATCGACCAATGTAAGAGGTGTAATGTTTTTCTGCTCATAATTTGAATATATTGAAACGCACCCCAACCTAGTGATCCCAAAAGAGGATCACACAGACAAATAGGGTCGCCAGGAGCCTAGAGTACCTACGCAACGCATCTAACCTAACCTCTAGCTCCAAACATTTTCTACACCCCAGACGAGTGGCGCAGAAATGCCTTCCAGATTTAAGAATATCTGGGAAAGAGGATTCCAGATCCTTGTGATCGCTGTAAAAAAATAATGTAGATCGAGGGAGGAAATACCGGTAAGGCGACACCTCCAATCGTTTAATTAGATCGTCTGTTCATATTCTGAAGTGCCAACTGGTTCAGATTAGCGACAGATTAAGAAAGAAAAACGCAAATCTTTACTTGGGAAATAATCTCAAACGATGATAAGCATAACGACTCATATGTGACTCATACTGTGTCTTTACTCACTTCGAAGTCTACAGGGTGGCAAAAGACCATGTCTTACCTTTACCTTAGTAGGGCCCATACCTTTAGTCTGGAATCGCAATTCCTGAAATAAAGACGAACGAACACAAACGAATGACGGTCGCAACTCAATCCAAACGTAGTGTCATAACGCACAAATGCAAATAATATATATTCACACAAATCACATGCTGGAGTCACTTCATATGTCAACGCAGAAATAACCAGAAATTCAATATATAGTTCCTTTCCCAAGTTATCACTTCTCAGCTGGCGAAAGAATCCTACCACTGGTCTACGGATTTATGAACCGATCTAATCTAATTAAAATCACATCACTCAATACGATAGGTTTACCGAAACACAGAAATAATTAGTATCAATTGCTGTCAACTTCACGTAACGATTAGTAGTTAATTTCCAATAAATATCAAGTCAAACATTAAATAACTCACTGCACATCACAAATATCACTAAACATTGCAAGAGGATTATCAAATGCCGTAAATCGTATCTGGTTAACTGAGAGGTTTCTACACTACGTTCACTGGACATAAACACACGATTGTTCGAAGAAATATAAAAATTTCAGAATTTCAATTTATTACTTTGAATTTACATATTGCACGCTTTCGGCTATGATAATATCATATGTTGAGTTGAAGGAACAAACAAATTTGAATGATCTATCTGGTGTACATTATATTAATTAAGCAGAACTGAAAGTTACTTTGACGGATACAAATGTCCATAATTTCTATAATAATAAATAAATTTTGTTGATATTTTCACAAATTATTCCCGAAACATTGTTATATAATTTAGAAAAGTTTTGTCACAATATTACTTACACGAAAGAAGTTCTAGTCCAAAATACTTCGTAAAGAAAGAATCAATTTCGCTCTATTAAATGAGTGACGTCATTACAGATGATTACTACCTTATACAAAAGACGTTCTGAATAAATCTTGAAAATGCAAAATAATAATATAAAATATGACTTTTTTATTGGAGAATAATGGCTGGAGTTGAAACCAAAATTATCGAACCATGTCGAATAATATTAAATTTACTATTAACATCGAAACAGTACGCAAAGATAGTCGAACAGACATGTCGCTAATTTGATTAAGTAATGAAAATATGCGGTAGCTGTCAAATATGGCTAACCGGGAATTTCGAATAGATTTGGAAAACTGGAGACGAGAAATTTGCATTTGACTATTGAAATCTAACGAACCGATAATTGTAATGTAAGAATTCGGTTAATAGCGGCCTCATACTGAAATTTAGAACATACTGTACATTTGATAAATAATCTCAAAACAAAGTATTAAATTTAATAAGGTGAAAATTCCGAAATAATGTCGCTGCTGAAAAGTCCTGATAGCACTTGTATCGGTTACAATTCTTCTTACTAATATTTAATATAATTTTCCGGAACGGACGAAATCAGTCGAAATATTATCAAAATATTTACTAAATTTTGTATTTATATCTACCTCTCGTAGACAAGGCTTAGGAAGTACAGATGACGGAAAGCCCATACGTCCATTCGTCTCGTCATTAAAAAATTGGAACTGAACTAACATGGCGTGGGAGAGCAGTTCTCCCAGCAAACGGAGAAGAAGGCTGATTTACACCAATTAGCAAAAAACAAGTTACGAAGCATTGACTAGGGTCCAATCAAAAACAAGCGTTAGATCCAAGTCATTGCTGCGTGACTAACGAAAACCTGGATGGATAACGATAAAAATCCAAAGCAGAAATCCAAAGGAAACACGCTCAAAGAGTCTTAAACCAACCAAAGAGAACACACAGAAAGGAAACAAAACGGAGACTAAGAAAATAAAAGGGGAGAAAGTAAACATAAAAATGGAACAGCAACTAGGCTGTTACAATATATCACTTACTACTTTCTCCACAGCGTTTATTGTGCTAACTTCGGGTCTAAATCCATATTGTGCTTCATCTAAGAATGTACGTTTATTAAAAATTGTGCGCAATTGTTCGATCAGAACATATTCAAAGACTTTGGAGAGAATTGGCACAAGAGTAATAGGACGAAAATTGCTGGGGTCATTCATCTTCCCTTTCTTACGTATTGGTATTATAACTTCTTTAATTTCCAATGGAGTTTCAAAAGGGAATTGCTGTTTGTTAGTGAAGGTTTCAATTGTTGTTTCGAAATGATTCTAGGCCGCCTTTTATAATTTTTGTAAGTTGAAGTAGAATTTTTTTATGTTTGAGTGTTAAATGAAAGGTAGTCGACCTTTCATTGACTTTGAAGCTAGAAAGTTTATTCTGTTGGATGACTTTTGTTGACTTTGAAGCTAGGAAGTTTATTCCGTAATGATAGAGAAATCGAAACTTTGTCTGGGCTGTTTCTACTGAATTTACAATACGTGTAGGTCCAACACTTAAATTAATTAAAGGAGACTTGAGTAGAAAAGCAAATAGAGCATTGCCGTTTTCATCTGAAATTCTGTTATCCATCATTCTATATTGACTATTTATGTCAGCCACTAGCAATAAATTTCTATATTTTTCGAGTGATTTGAAATTAGGAAAGCTGAGTTTTATATCTCATCTAGGGTGAGAGTATAAGGTGGCTATAACTATAGATTCTGCTGAAGTTCCAATGGAGATGATTAGCGGAGATAAGTTTAAGTCCTGCAATTCATCCGATAAGTGAATTTCTTGGGAATTAAGAGTCATCAACAAGGATTGCCGTACTCCCAGTGGCTTCTTTTCTGTCCTTACGGAAAAGTTTGAATCCTGGAGTACAATGAAGGTTTTAATATTGTTTCATTAGATGTACGTCGTCTGTATGTGTATAATAAGGTGACTGAAAATCGACTTTTTTCAAGTATAATATAAAGTATGGTACAAGTAAGGAAATAGCCTCGGAGGAACCTCATGGCAACGGCAGCGGTGAGTCCTGCAGGAAGTCAGGGGGCAAAATGCGCAGGTTTGGACTGTAGACTGCCAGGACACCGACACGGCAACTCGAACGGACCTATACGTGAAGAATCTAAACTGTCAGTCACTTGCAGGAGAGGACAAACTAGAACAATTGGAGAATGAACTAACAGGGATTAAGTGAAACATCATAGGATTATCAGAATTGTGGAGGAAGAATGAAGAACAGGTGGAACTACCGTCAGGGCACACGTTCTACTTTAAAGGAACAGAAAATGGAAAACCGACAGACGATGTTTTTTTAATAAGGACCTAAAGACACGGATCAATGAAATTGAAGGAATTTCAGATACAATCGCACGAGTAGTAATAAAGATAAATAAGAAATACAGTATGGAAATTATGCAAGTATATGCTCAAACAACGTCACGCCCGGAGGAGCAAGTCGAAGGCTATACGAAGAGATACAGAAGATTCTCGATAATATTAAATCGCATTACAAAATTGTAATGGGAGACATCAATGCGAAAGTAGGAACGAAGCAGAGCAGTGACACGAAAGTGGGGAAATTTGGATTTGGCAAAAAGAAACAAGAGAGAAGTTAGTGGAATTCTCAGAAGCCAACAGACTGTTAATTTCCAATACATTTTTCAAGAAACCGCCCCAAAGGAAGTGAACATGGAAAGGCCCAAATGGGACTAAAATCAAAATAGACTACGTTCTATCGAATAACAGGAATTTCTTGATGGCGGAAAGAGTGGATGAACGAGGATAAAAGACTCCGTATTCTTTGGAAGGTTCAATAGTTTTTACTTTATATTAGTGGAACAAATTGGTGTACAACGTTTCATGAATGTCTGGAGCAGCAGGGTAACTATAAAATTTGACAGAAAAGTGATAATTAACAAGTAATATCAATTTTTACTAATGTAAACAAACTTTCGAAGGTTTTGTCATATGAACGCAATTACGGTTATTTTGAAGTGTTCTAGCCTACTGAATGCCGTATAATTAACATATAGTGAATTGCAAGGTGGCACGAAGTGACTGTGTTGGTTTAGCAGTGATATTACAAAGTATAGGTGCTGTTTTAAGCCTTTTTTCTTTAAAATTGGTGAAGTGAAAGGCTGCCATTTGCATTTCTAATGTCAAGTCGATGATTCGATATACGAATCCCAATGGAAGTGATTGTTGTGTGATCCATTCACTCGGTTGTTCTCGATCTACCATCAAGTAACCAGTAATGTATTCGTGGTCGTCTTTAGACTAGTAAATGTATATGTGCTTCAATTTAATAGTGATGCTAGTAAATATATTTGCTGTGACTTTGTATTTAGGCTAGGGCGAACGTATGAAGTGAGTGTTTTAAATATTATAATCTCATTCTGGTTGATTATGGGAGGAATTTAAGTGAAATTTGTGAGTAATTGTCGTGTGTTACGAGGTAAATAACAAGAATTTACAAAATTATGACCTGATTTTAGAGTTTTTGAAGATTTTCTTGTCAAATATTCAGTCTATGCTTTTACGGGAGATTTACTCGCAACCAACTTTAAAGTTTACCCATTTTTATACTCTCGTATCTCATCTCATTTTTGAGATAAACCCCAGGTGCTTGAAAAAAGTTTCACCTAAAAAGCACGTGTTTTGCCAATAACTTTTTTGACGTCATTATCTCGGCCGCGAATTTTGATATCAAAGTGATTTTTGTTTTGTGTGTTTTGCAAATTGTTGGCTTTAATTAATATAAGCATTGATGAAAAAAAATATATGAAGATTGGATATTTGCTTAATATTGAGAAGCCTTTTTAATGTAAAAAGTTTCCTGGGGATGGTGAGAGACCCTTAAAATGTGAATGACATACAAGGAGAAAAGCTTTTTTAATGTGAAGCTGTTTTGTGGGTGAATCCATCAACGTGATATTGGACTGTATTATATTACACCAGGTGAGAAGCCATTGTAGTATGAAAATACTGCTAATACTTGTCTGGTTTGTCCCAGGAAATAACCATTGAAAGTGAATCATATTGTTTTTCACAGGGAGAAACCACTTATACGCAAATATAACTGAAATTGATTTATCGTATTTATATGGATATTTATCCAAACTAATATATGTTCAGTTTGGATCAAAATGAATCACAGTACACCAAGTCGAGGTGATAATTTATTACAATACTGTGATGAATTTGATGGTATTGATTTCAATAACCCAGTAACTACTATAGAAAGACAAAGTAGTCAAATGAATTCGAGGATCTCTATATCTAATAAGTCATTCATACAAGGAGATGAAGTAAATAGTGCGATTGATAAAGACGAGGAAAGTGAAATAGAAATGAACTCGTTTGAAAAATCAATTAGAATGTTGGGTGACATAAAAACTGCATTACTCACACAAGTAAATTTAGTATCTGATCCTATAAGTGAGAAAAATGATATTAGTGAATATATATATATAAAAAAAATGCAAGTGAATATAAATACCAACAAAGTAGATAAAAATATACAGGTTGAATTAAACCTGACAACATCCTCTCCGAGTATGGAAGATAAATATACTCAAACAAATATCTTAAGTTTAGACTTAGGTATTGAAATCTTGGAAGATAAGCTTATACGTATAGTTAACGATAATATAGTACAACATAGGGTAATGGACGAAAGTGTAAAAAAGCCACAAATTGAAATAAATGTCAACAAAGAGAATAAAGATCCTAACAAGGAAATTGAAGAGATGCAGGTCCAAATTGAGCAAATAGCCAAATGTTTAAATGAAATTGAAATGCTTATTAAAAGTAGGGAGAGTAAAATAATTACTCAAAATAAAGAAGATTCGCATTCAATGGTAATGAATCCTAAACAAAAAAGGTTAAATCTATAGAACACACAAATAGAAGTGTAAGAGTAGAGATCGATCCTACGTCATTAAACCACGTGCAAGTTAATATAACTGCGGACAGTCATGGTAAAGGACTCTCTCAAATACTTAAAAGGTTAGGAGTGTTAAATGTATTGGGATTAATTAAACCAAATGCTGGTGCACTTGAAATATTAGACATAAATTCATCTGGAAATGAAACCATAAGTAAAATCTAAAATAGGACTGAAATTAAGGTATTATTAGCGGGTGCTAATGATATTTATCATAACAAAGCGGAAATATTTATAAAACAACTAAAGAGGTATATGGTATTACATGCCCAGGAAATAATAATATTGTTCACTATTCACACACGTTATGACCTACCGAAATTGTCGATCGTAAATGTGGAAGTAAGTAAGGCTAATAATAAGATCAAAGGTCTAATGAACAAATTTAAATGTCTGAAGATAATTGATATTGGAAATATAGGAAAAAGGTTCCATACAAACCATGGAATGCACCTAAATTATTTTGGGAAAAAATATATGTGTGAACGAGTATTGGAAGAAGTTAATCAAGTAAATGTTAAAATAAAAGAAATTAAAGAGACACAACACAAGATACCCCTAACTTGGATAGATCAGGGAAACTGATAGCGAACTCTGCAGTAAATAGGCTGCAGACACTTGAAACGAATATTATTTCTAACCCTTTAACCAATGCTGAACATTTAAAAGGGATAAAATGCATTGAATATGAAAATTTTAGTTAGAAAATGTTATGTCAATTGTACTTATAAATGTTCAGTCAATCACTAATAAGATAGCTGAAACTGATTTGCTTTTAAATGAATTCCCAGTACAACTATTGGCCATTATGGGTTCTTCAGGGATCTATTATGGATCCCCTGTTGTTTGTGCTATACATGAATGACCTTCCAAATGTGTTGCATGTACCGCCTGTTTTATATGCGGATGATACTACACTTATAATGGGACATGTTAATCTAGAAAACTTGAGAAAACATAACCAAATTGAATTAAATGAATGGTTCCCCATGATTTGACTCCCGCACAAGCTAAACAACGTGTGACCCTGTGTGAAGAACTGCTTCGAAACCCAACTGACGACAGTTTTGGCGGCGGATCATCACGAATGATGAAAAGTGGATCTTTCTTCGTTATCCTGACACCGGTAAACAATGGCTTCGACCAGGTATTGAGGCACAGACAGTGGTTCAAAGAGAGCGGTTTGAAGAGAAGACAATGCTGTGTGTGTGTGGTGGAATTTCGAAGGTCCGGTGCACTGGGAGCTCGTTCCACATGGTCGTTCCGTAGATGGGACATTGTATGCTGAACAGCTACAACGGGTATACGACATTGTGCGCCGTCGTCATCCAGCACTGGTGAACCGAAAGCGACTACTCCTCCAATTTGACAACGCTCCATGCCACAGGTCAAGAACAGTCCGCCAGCACATTGCGGACATGGATGGATTGGACATTTTACCATACACTCCCACCAGTCCCGACCTTGCGCCATCTGATATTCATCTGTTTCGTTCCATGACACACTTCCTGCGGGGCAAACAATTCCATTCCGTGGATGATGTGACAACTGGCATTACTGAGTTCTTTGCTTCAAAGCCTGCAGCCTGGTATCGTCAGGGGTTTGTGTCACTGGTGGAACGTTGAAAAAGGACCATACAGTGTGATGGGATGTACTTCGCCGAATAGGTTTCTGTGGTACGGGGAGGCGGCTGCTGTACATTATCCATGGAAACGCTACGACCATATGACTCACCCTGGTATAAGTGCATGTCCATTATATTTAAAAAGGGTCGATTTTCAATCACACTATTCTACACATATAGACGACGTTTCAAACTATATAAAAATCATCTTAGGACAAAAGACTGAAAAACGTGTCGATTTGTTTTGCACAAGCGACAGTGGTGCTCCGAACGACAGATTTCGTACAAACTGAAGCAGTGTCTATTCCCCTTAAGAGTTTAGATCAAGTGCCATATCTCTGGTTGGACTAAAACGTATGAAAAAGAACAGCCTTAATGGTAAGCTGATGTAACGAAACTGGTTAAAGAATGCATCAACTAATTCTTCCCATTGGCATGCAGAAAATCTATGTATTTAAAATAGTTTCATAAAATCTTTGTCCAGTCGCACAGCGATTTGTAACGAACAGATTTCCAGTGATGTTTCTTTTAAAATGTTCGTATTTATGACTAGATGTATTTTGAAACATTCGCATTCCTTTCCTGCTCACCAACTATGAATAAAAGAGAAGAGAATTTTTCTCCATATTTTTTCTCTTCCGTGGGAGTTCTTTTCCCACAACCTTTGTCCAGTCGCCCAATATTTTCTAATGCACCGATTCTCATGAATATTTTTTTAAATGCTCATATTTATGCCTCGATGTTTTATCAAACATTATGGCCGGAAAAGTAGAAGTTCCTAGTGTTGCCAACCAATTTTTGAATTCAAATTTTCAATTGCTTCCACACAATTTAATATAATCGCACCAAACTTTGCATACACATTAATCGCCAGAATAGAACAATTGTGCGATTGTCAGTGTTGCCAACCGATCCAAAACTTCAAATTCTACAAATGTGATTACTTGTTCATTTGTTCGAATTGATATACACCATATTTTGCGTATTGTGCATTAGGTACTGGGACAACCTATAGAGGTACTCCGGATATCCAAGTTATCAATGTTTCCTACAAATTATAAAATAATCATTATTTAAAATTAATTTCATACTATTACACAGATCAGCACAACACTTGGCATCAGGGTACTGGGCTATATCAGAGAGATACCCAGGGCGTCACAGTGATCAGTGTTGCCAACCTTTTTAAAATAATATTTTTAATTACTTTCATACCGTTGGGGATTTCAGCACAAAACTTGACATTTATGTACTGAGAGAGATCATAGACGTACTCTAGGCGACGTAGTTGTCAGTGTTGCCAATTAAATTTAAAAAATCAATATTTCAAATTGCTTCCATTTCTTTCTACAGATCAGTACCAAACTTAGCATTTAGGTACTAGAACAGATGAGAGATGTACTCTGAGCACCGCATGTGACATAGTTGTGAGAGTTGACAACAATTTTTTAAATATCATATTTCATATAGCTTCCATTCCATTAGACACATGAGCACTAAATTTGACATTTACATAGGAGTAATTAGAGATTAGAGAGGGTGATTAACTCTGCGCCCCGCTGCGTTACAGTGACAGTGTTTCCAACGATTCTTTTAAAGTTTCTAATAGCTTGCTCACCACTAGGCAGATCAGCACCAAACTTGTTAGTTAGGTTCTGGGTCATGTCAGAGCGATACTTCATGCGCCGCGTGTGATACATGTATCAGTGTTGACAACAAATTTCAGATCATATTTCTTCCATTGCGTTGGGCATGTGCGCACCAAAACAGTGGTGTCTCGTGGGCTTGAAAGTTGGTAGTTCACAACCAGTGATTCCGCCAGACCCCCTTTTCGGGGGTGTCACCCCCAAAATTATTGAGCGTATCCCAAATATGAATTTTTACGGTAAAAAATAATAGAAACCGTGCAAAATTCCAGGTACACCCTCGCAATTTTTATTTAAAACCCCCCAAACTGAAAGTCCTTTCAGAATCTCTGCTCCAAAGAACAACGAAGAAAGTACGAGAACAAGAAGCACATCGTTCGATAGCCTGAAACCATTTCTCAATGTGTTAAGTAGAAAATAGAACTATAGATCTCCATAACTTACTTACACTATATACTGAGTTAAGAAAAAAAAGGAGCTCCTCACAAAAATAAGTAGTTGGACTGGTAAGGAATTATCTCGCTTTTTGAGGCATGCAGGTTCGAAAGCTCGACGGTGCAGCGACGAATGTATTTCAGAGCAGTTTTCCACGAGAGTATACAACTGAAAATTGTCTTTCATAGTAAATACATACACAAAATAATAATAATAATAATAATAATAATAATAATAATAATAAT
>JAGDQP010047241.1:0-12868 GCA_022664845.1 Lepisma saccharinum
ACATTTATTATCTCCATGCAGGTAAACTTCATCCATTGTGTCTTGGTGCCATTTCACTAAAAGACCAGAAGCCCATGATTGTTCTATAACAAAATTAAATTTTGGCAAATAGGGAGAACCTTTGGACAATGCAAATCCATTCAGAGCGAGAAGTAGAGGTTCTTCTACAATATGGAAGGGATCATCTGTTGAGCATGGATACGACTGTCGTCTTAAGTACTCCAGTTTCATTTTGTTTGACAACAACCCAACTCCATCTTCGAACGCAACACGGAGCATATTGACTTTATAGTCAAAAGAAGGTTGATATTTTCGGTACAAGCTTATTAGGTTAGGTTGATTCAACTGTTTTCCCACGGATGGAGTTCCAGTTACTATCTTGATACTGTGGCGAAACTGTTCCAGAGTATTTATTTCTTTATAGTAATGAGGGATCGTTAACATGCCTGCTATGGATCCTTGATACAAAGAATTTATTAGTAAACTGAAATATACCCATAAGTAAAATGTCATACGCAGTACTGTGGAGTTAGGTTGACTGACCGAAATTTGTAGTAGAATTGACAACGCTTCAGAAAACTCAGTGTTCTTTTTCATAGTTATGTTCTGAATATATTTAATGATAACTGTGTTGACTGCAAAGAGACATAGAATTGACAACCACGTTTCAACTTTGAATGCAATGAAGAAGGACCTCCATTGCGGAATCCTGCCAGCTTTTCGAACTAAGAAAGATAGCTCTGAGGGAAATAACCAATGTACGAAATCTACTGCTTGAAATCTATCTTCATAAAACAACAATGGCGCTAGACCAACATCAACCTCTTTGTGCACGAGATCTCCCATTAGGTATGTCCAGGTACCGTTAGGTAATTTTAAACCATATTTTGTTTCCTTATAATCAATTGCCATTACTGTTGTAAAATTCATATATTGACTAATGGTTTGAAACAATAAACCTGTATAACCCTGATATATTAAATGACCACTAGAATCTTTATATAAGCCAACACGTGGAAGAGAATTTACCCTAGAGATCAGCATGGGATAACCATTCATATCCTTGAGTTTGTTACTATACAGATCGATTTCACGTCTAGAATTTGCACCGCCAATATTGTATTTTAGTAATTGTATAGTTTCTGTATTGAAAGGGTTGTACGTTAGTATGGTCATCAATACACGTTGGTTGTAATTCGTAGTGTTGTTTCTACTGAAATCTGGAAGGATTAAATACACACATAGAGTCCTTTGTTTCCACAGTATAGAAAAGAAAGTGTTCAAGCCTCTTTCTGTTACTGTTTCGTTGAACAATATTGCAAAGTATTTTGCTCTTGGACTCAAAATTCCTGCTTGAAAAATAATAGTTTGTGCATATGCTAAACCTGGTGAACAAATTAGAAATAAGTCCACATTAGAACTTGGATTTCGAACTTCCAATTCATTTTCTCTCCGTGGTTTGCCATGATTTAAAGTATTGTAGAAAAGTACAGGTACTTGAAGCTCATTGTGTACAAATTGAAGTAATTGTTCATTGTTTGTGGTATTGCTTAGAATTTGAAGTAGTGTTGCATTCTTTAGGTATTTGTGAAGTGCCTGTAAAGAATACGACACCACGATGTTGTGATCACTCTGCTGTTTAATATCCAAAGTAAATTTCAGGCTAGTTCCAACAGCTAACTGATGAATTAATAATAATGTGAAGGATTTCATTTGGTAATTGTCCAGTGCTGGAAAGGAAATGAAGAAAATTATTATTATTATTGGTGTTTATTCTTTTCTATATTTGTAAGTGATTTAACAGTAAATGTCATATACTGACTACTTTATGCAGAAATTAAAATTTATCGGCTTGTAAATAATTCTGAAGCAATGCGTAAGTTCTAAAAGATCTTTATAATTTTTTCACATTAGAGTTAATCTAATCTTCGATAAATACTGAACTGACATAGACATCTGTATATATCGTGTAAAATCTGTGTATCACACAATAAAGCACTTTGTATTCCTATTTGAATATAGAATTTTGTACTTTACATGGTTTGGTATCGCTTGTAACATTAAGTATAATATATTATAAGACGATAATGTTGAAACTGCTGTGTACTAAAGTTGACTGCTATGATTATTATGACATATGATATATTTATTAAATGTAAACACTATTGAGATGTTCTTCCACTACTAAACATCACAAGTAAACAAACTGTAGAATCAGATGGTATTTATTGTATATAAGACCATCTATGAAAAGGATTCTCCATTTAGATGATACATTACACATCGACTTCTGTTAAAGATGAGATAAATTTCTATATGTCTAGGAAGAACGAGAACTATGCGATCTGTAAACTCGATACAAACATCTTGACGACCGTTGTTTACCGATCGAAGACATGAAGAAAAGTGATAAACGTTCACTAACAATTACCGATAAAAAGGTAGATCGACATCTACCTTTAATCTGTGATAGAACATCAGACATTCGAAATTCGCTCCAAGAAAAAACTAATGTTGACAGAACATTACTAAAAGACAACGCAAGTACGTACGATGATTTGCTACACCGCAATTCACTTGGGCTTTCTAAAGAAGAATTATAAAAGAAAAATTGCAATAGCACTCCACCGGGGGTTGCTAGAAAAATTACTTTTGCAGATTGAAATACTAATTAGTATTTTAACCTGCTATCAGTCCATGATCGTATTGATAGCTGAATGGAACAGCCTGTCCAAATTTTTAACTGAAGATAACTGGAAAGTAGTAGTCGACTTAACACAGAATATATCTGATGACCATCTGAGAAGGATTCGGCAAGATGGCGGCTTAATGGATGGAAGCTGCTGAAATTCTTAGTGTTTAATTTGCTCAACTTTATAGTGATTTTGGCCTTCATTCCTCGAAAATTTAACAAGAAACGTCATATAGTGGTTCAATGCTTCATGTAATAGTGTTTCAAGTTGGAAATTGAAAATTAATAGTGAAATATACATCATAAAATGACTGTGACTAGAGTTAAAGAGTTGAACTGACGCTTATGGCGGACTGTAACCCTAGCAACTGGTAATCAACTGACATTAAAACAGCAATTATAAAGACTGATAAACTGTCATATATTAAAAATATTATTAAAAACAGCAATTGTTTAAACAAATGTGCCATGGATGGGCGTAATTAATGCCATTTCCGCACTAGCTATTAGACCAGACCAGACCAGACCATCTGAGAAACAATCACTCCTGTAAGGTTAATGACAGTACACTGGAAAAGAAAGAACCTGCTCCTTTTGGCTGTTCTATAGCCAATCAAAAAAATCCCTACAAAAAAGAACAGTCTCCAAGACACAAGTAAATAAACAAACCCAATAAACAAAAAATGACATTGTCGAAGCAAAATGAATGTTCTTATTTTCACAATGTACGATTAATAAAGAATATTATTTGTTTTAAAACTTTGTAGAGTAGAAATGTTATCTCGTAATAGAGAAGAAAGCTAGAAATCATATTGTAAAGGTTAATTCTTGTCTTGTAGTTGTTTTAAAGAGGCAATCCATGAAAACTTGTCACAATTGAGTTTTAATGAATAAAGCATTTCCTTTTCCCTGAAAGAAGTATGTAGATAGACTTTATATGCTCTTCAAAAGCTTTCTTGCTTCAGCTAAGGCTCCTTGCTTCACCATACGTTCTAAATGTCCATACTGAGTTGTAAAATGAGATGAATAAAGTTTGTGCACTATCTCTTGAGAGTTTATCCAAGACGCTAACCTTATGACCGAAGTCGAAGAATTGATTCTCTGTACCGATTCATTCTTCTTGAAAACTATTGAACCGTTCTTAGCTGATTTAGAAGACTTGTTCTTAGGATTTTTGTCATCTTTAAGCCCGAAATGAGACTTTGAATGATCTGTCACATCGTTCAACTCCTAGTAGCAGAATAGTTACTATTTTCAACATCTTCCAAAGGTTCCTTAACACGAACTGATGTTTCTGAATTGATCTTAAGATTCAAAGATTGCAAATTGTTTGTGATTTCATCTAAGGATAGAACAATTTGAGTTTGAATTTTAAGATTACTATTCTGAGACTCTCTCTACTTGCCATTTACTCTCGTGGTTCTGCAACAGCTTAGCAAAACTTGACGAATCCTGAGAAATTGGAACTGATTCCTGAGTAGAAATCAGAGCCCTGCAAAGTTCTTGTTGTGTAACTCAAAGTACCACCCTGGAAACAGAATTTAAGATTGTCAACGCCTATAATCACGTTAGATAAATCTAAAGTTGTCACAAGAAAAGTTAGATCATAAACTTTATCATCCTTTACCACTTGCACTTAAGTAGACCCAATAAGCGGCAATTCGGTATTGTTTACCAGATTTAAGTGAAGGAATATCACCTAGTTGTAAGAGCTTGTTCATTGGCATGTGCTGTATTCGATACTGCTTTTACTAGTTGACTTTCCACTAGTAATTTAATTACAGGAAACGAAACACCTTCTGTATCATCATCTGATATTTCTTGTACACACCCGTACATAAAAATAACATTGAGGCATCTAGCGAGATGCCTCCAACTTCAACTCCAACTTAAACTTCCCAGATAATACATAATCAAAGCCCCAGGATTCATGCAAGTATTCCGCAAGTTCAAGAGTCGAATTTAGTGTCACTCTTAATCCCTCTGATGTGCTCTTAGTTAAGAAACAATCTTTTGTTATTTTTGCTGTTGTCAATTCAGTTTCCCACGAATCTAACCACGTAAGTCCTTCTTTCAAGATTTCAAAATCGGTGCTATAGTTTCGTATTCCCTCTGCACTCTACCTTCTGTTAAGTGCATCAAAGAAGTTCTTCATTTTTAGTGTGAATGTTACAGTGCCTTCAATATTCTCCAGTCCTTTCACCTTACGTCTGGAGTAAAACAGTAGACCGCTAGCAGTTCAGTTACTGAACAATTGTGACATATATTTTACGTGCATTTTTTTCACCAGGGCTTTGAGGATTTGTGTGTGATTGAGTCAATTTTGGGCACACTTGCAAATGATTAGGATGTGCAATGTCAACTGAAAATAGTGTTTCATAATGTGACCACTTAACAAGTTTGTTGTCAATTATAAATTGTTTATTCGTCTTAAGCCAGTTTCTAAAACATTTGAATAAATGAGGATCGTCAGGAAACATGGATATTTTCCTTCCATCGTCTAAAGGGTGGACAAAGGAATTTTTTTATACAATCTTTTTCTCTTGATATTACAATCTCTTTACATACCACACGATTTGTAGATGCTCCATCAGTTACCACTCCGTCAAGAAATGCACCAGCAACTTCAAGCAATGAAATGGCTTTTAAAAGCAATTGTGTCAGCACCAAAGATTTAGTAGGCCTACAAAAAGCAAATATTGCATGAGAGTCACCGAATGATTGAAACATGAACACCAACCCATGATCTGCCATTTCAGAATTACCACTTGGTTTTTGCACATTCTGAACGAGTCCATTGAAATTCATTGTCTTTCAATTTATAGATATGCTCTTGCGATCTTGAATTTCATCAAATATAAGTATCCCGCGCTTTTGAAATTGATTCTTTTTCTCCAATTTTAGTTTTAACACCTCAAAAAACTTTAAATCAAATCCGCATTTTGTTTCTACTAACGACAAGTAGTTTTGCACAGATGGTAGCGGCAAAAATGTTTTGGTCGCGCAAGAAGTTTAATAAGCCTTTGAATTTCGAATATGCAATATCAGACATAACAGTAACCAGTCCCCAGTCTATCGGCGACTTGATTTATTCAATTTTTTCCAGCTTCGACGCATTCTTTTATCATCAATTGTGTGGCAGGAGGAATGTTACAATCATGAAAATATTCATCTAGTTGTTGGTCATTAATCTGACACAGTTTCCTCTCAACCGCATAAATTTCTTCCCTCTCAACCGCATAAGTTTAAGAACTTAATTTTTCTTGTGTTTTAGTGTTATTTTTTTAGCCTTGATTGCCCTTTTCAGAATTGGAACGTATGCAACCTTTTTAGAAAATCGCCATCGCACAATTGAAGTTTTATTTTGTTTTCTCTTTTGGTGAATTCTTAAAGTACTTTCTAAGAATTTAGATTTACTACAGGAAATACTGTGATTAGTGACCATAAGTGCACAGTTTACATGTCTCCACACACCTAATATACCGACTTCTGCTCGTTCTTCATTAATATCAGAAAACTGAGAGCCTTTAGGGCCTCCCGCATAAAGTGTTTTTTAATGTACTTTGCACATTTTCAGCAAGAGAGAGATTGCCAAATGTACTTAGTTCAATATTCTTGTGCAAAACATTGATTTTAATTGTTTTGTCTTCAAATAAAAGTAATTGTTTCGTCGCAATAACTTGTAATTCGTCAGTGTATCCTGTTTCAAAAAACGTAACAAATGATCTAAATTCTATTTTCTTCTCGCGGAAGCTCCAGTCATTTGATGATAACAACACATTCTTTGTGAGAAAGAAATCATTAGGAACAATCGGTATTTGCGTCAAAGTGGAAAGTGAATTTCCCATTAGGGGGTACTCAGAAATGGGCGATTCACTCTCATTCAGTGTATATACTTTCTGTTTCTCTATCTCTGGAATCGGTTCGTTTTCATGGTGACTTATTTAGCGAGATCTGTCGATTACTTATTTCTTTTGGGAATCCTAGAAATATTGTTTGCCTTTACAGCGTTTGCCTTTAGTTTCGCTCGGATTGGAATACGCATTAAAATATTACACTGAGCTGCCCATTCTTTCATTATCTACATATAGAAATGAGTAACGGGACGCTTATTTCTCAAGAACCATACATAGGATAGACAAGATCAATGACTCATTCAATTACATATGGTCTGCAGATTATAGCAAAATACAATGTCATGTCTAGGTCACAGCTGGGTTGAGCTATGGGAGTGCATGGTCCCCATACGAAATACATGGGGAATGGGGTTTCATTCTATCAATAATTGAAAACTACTAATATTAGTGTTCATTCCAGACTTTTCGGGGTCTCTGAGATAAATAGTGATAGTTTCAATACTTTACAAGCTCATGTTCATCCCCCACACCAGGGGTTGGGGTGGAAAGGGGTGACATTTTAAAAATAATCGAAGTTGACTAATATAAGTGTCGAATTCATAGTTTTGGAGGTCGTTGAGTTCAACGCTAACACTGACACTTTAGATGTCCTTAAGGTTCAAGCTAAGCCCCCACCCAACGGGGGATGGAAAGGCGTGACATTTTAAAAATAATCGAGTCGTTCCCGAAGGGAACCAAAATTACTGGTCATACCAGAATTAAAATGCAGTTCACACACATGATCATTACTTGATAGCACTTTGTCTGTTCTTGGAATAACCTTTTGCCATTTATTCAGCAGTTCTTCATCCGAAGGAGCTTTAGAAAGCGAAATCCCCCCCCCCCCATTCTTTATTGTATTGGAACTATAGCCACTTTTACATAAAGGAATAAAACCCTTCCTCCCCATCTTAGTTTGTCTATGGTTCACATTTTTGGTAACATACTAATAAAAAGGTAGGTAGGTCACGTTAATGAAATTTCAATTACGAAGACATCTTGCAATTATCAATGAAAAATGCCACCTAACTGAGCTCACAACAAATTGTTCGCCTGTTAAACTGCGCGCTGAGTATGCTCCAAAAATGTTATACTAAGAGAGACCTAACAACGCTATGCATGGCAGAGTCAAAGCATGACTACCCTATCGGAAGCCCGAGAGACGCCATGTTATAGGCAAGAGTCTGTATAGCAAGTGTTTTAAGTGTATTATTGAAAGGTATTAATGTGTTTCAAAATTCAAATACGGAAATAGATAATTTTTTTCAAATAGAATTGAAAAATTGCTTCTCTTAGTCAAAGAATAAAGTAGAAATATTTCAGGTGTCTTAATGAGATATATTATCGTTTTGAGAACGGCAATGGTTTTTGTATAGTTCTGGTTAAATATCAGTATCGAATTTTGATCTCTATAAAATGTAGGAACCATGTAAGTCAGTTGAGATAAATCGCACCTTTGGTTCTAATCGAAAATTTAGCATCTAACGAGAGACCTACCATTAACGTGGTTGAACCACGCTCGGGTTGGTATCAGAGGCAAAGTACGGGTACACAGACAAAATACATTACTTGTCACGAAAGTGTCCTTTCGGCATCACTCTTCACCATCTTCATTAAATTATTTCAGAACAGTAAGTTCGATTCAAGGAGAAAATTGCACTCGGTAAAGCTGCTCTATTTAAAAATGCATATTTTAAAATTTCACGATGGACGCGCAAGGGATTCTCCAAAGGAATTAGAGGATTCGAAAAACTTATCTGAAGTAGATGTAGACAGAAATGATTATGAATTAAATGACTTCCCGTTTGTAAGTGAATATGATATACACCATCCCCAGCATCCAATCGGTCAATGATATTCAATTTCTTTGATAAGAAATAAATAAAACTTAATGTGTAACCCTTATTCCTGCTTGTTATGCAACCACGCATTGTTTTTTAAATCGTTCGGTATATGGATTCCACTTGAGATATCGACTTAACGTAAACGAATTGTTGTTTCTTCATGGAAATCCGTCCCAATGATTTTAATTTCGACTTACCTTTACTTCAGAGAATTTCTGGGAATCCGCTAATTCCTTTGGGAAATTCCTTTGCGCGCTCATCGTCGAACTTTAACATATGTATTTTTGAATAGTGCAGATTTTAAAACTTCGACGGTAACATACCGCACCAACTATACTGTTTGTGGTGTTAGAAATATGAATTACAGTTTATTTTCTCACTTTTGGCAGCCTGTAGCTCCGAAACTATGGACATTTGGGAATATTGTCAGAGGAACTTTCGTCTTGTTTTGATATGAGGAATCACCTCCAGAAATTTTTCAGTGTAGTTCATAAACATGCTGTAGATGAAATTGAAGAGGGAAGGTAATTCCGGTTGCATATAATATAAACTTGGGAAAATCCTAATGTGGCATGTTGGTCTAGCACCTGGAGGCCTTGGCTCAGTTAGTAGAGCGTTCGCCTTGTATTCGGAAAGTTCTGGGACCGTTTCTGAATTTATCCATGAAATTTATTTCTGACCTTCAATATCTTTGTCTCAGGTCGGAATAAAGTAGGTGAGCATGGGCGGATTTAGGAGAGAGACCCTGGTGGAAGGGGGGAGCAATTGCTTGAAGGATGGAAGCTATTTCCAGGGTCCTTATAGCCATTCTGAAATGATTGGGGGCAATGCCTTCCATAAATACACCCACGTAGGTGAGAGTGTGGTGAAAGTAGGAGTTAAGGATGGAGATCAACTTAAAAAATAAAGGCAACTTAATGTCATTTATTCTACGCAATAACCTTAAGGATATTTTAGCAATATAGTTAGGGTTCTCCCTTTCCCAAACAATTTTTGATACCTTTGCTTATTGCACCAATTAAACATAGAAAAACCAACAAACGATATATTAAAACTGAAATACAAATTCTGCAAAATTGCCTTTGAATAAGGGTATTTTTTAAAATCTAAAAATTGATGCACAATATCAGTGGCATTGCAAGTAAAATTGATGCACAATATCAAATTGCAAGTAAACTAGGAGGCAAGGACTCACATATTAAATAACGAATATGTTTACTTCCCTATGAAATATAATGTCTCTGCGTTTTCTGGCGTGATTGCTGTAATTTACAGTCGACCATGATACGTGAGGATACGTAAGCAGTCGAACACGTATAACCATTACTAACAATTGATTTACGAATTAAAATATTTTCACAATACTTAATATTTCTTCGTATCTATCAAACTCACACTGCCCACACCATGGTAGGATCTGCAACTTCCGATTTGATCACTTCAGCAGCGCCGTTGCTAGGTCTATCTTAGTAAAATGTTTTGTCTAAATGACATAAGTATAAAGACTAAATATTAACCCAGAACTCGCAACTCAATTTTCTTTCCATACCACACATGTTTATGGTAGAGTTCTTTAGAATACCCAGTATATACGAGGTTACCCTAGTAGGCCCGCAGTTGAACCTGCCATCTAGCGATCGCAGTTGGAACTACGTGTAATAAGGTAACATAATAATTCTATTGCTGAATGCTGTTGCTTCCTCACCTACTTATTTTACACCGTGCAATTACCGATAAAAAGGTAGACCGACATAAAACATCAGACATTCGAAATTCGCTCCAAGATAATACTAACGTAATGTTAACAGAACATTACTAAAAGAAAACTTAATCACCATGATTTTCCACACGGTATGCACTGTATAAAAATTAATATATACACACACAGAAACATGAGCAAATATTAACGATCTTTCTCTTTGCTTCGTCAGAAACAGATGTAATTTTTTTTCTGGTATCGTATCATTGCATTACTTTTTTATCATGTAGTATTGCCTAGCCATGACGTCTCACAAGTCATGTTTGAAGTAATTACAAAGTGGTGCTATAATGATTATATTTAAAATTCGTATATTTAAAATAGAACAAATAGATAAAATTTAATTTTAAAAATATTCTATATATCAAGAACTTGTCGGATCAGTGTTGACCTTAATGCCACACATTCTTTAAGAATGAAAAGCATGGAATATACTTCTTTCACTTCAATACTTGCTTAACCTTTGATGCAAACATATGCAAACATTGGGGTCTTCCTAATGGTCTCCTTCCAGCCGGCCTTCCAACCAGGATAGAATATAATCTTCGTTTTCCCCCCATCCGAGCTACATGACCTGCCCACCTTAGTCGTCGCGATTTCATTAATTTTACATCTGGTGAATCGTACAGACCATGGAATTCTTTATTATGCAGTCTCCTCCATTCCCCAGTCATCTCGTCCCGTTTTGGCCTGCATATCTTTCTCAAAACCTTATTTTTAAACACATGTAATTTATGTTCATCTACTAGGGTCGTACTCCAACTTTCGCAACCGTAAAGTATTTCCGGCAGAATAACCGTTCTGTATATTTTCAATTTAAATTTCCTAGATATTAATCGTGGTTAGAAGCTTTTAAACAGAATAGAAACATGCATTGCCCGATATTAAGCGACTTTTTATTTCTTCCGTGACTTCATTTTTGCTTGTTACTTATGTTTTCAAGTATTTAAATTTGTTTACTTTCTCTATGACCTCATCCCTAATTCTTATGTTTTTATTTATTTCATTCCCTGTGTTTCGGCCTGTTTTCATGTATTTTGTTTTATCTATGTTTACTTGTAGACCTATCTCATCGCACACTTCTAATAAGACATCGGTGTTGCTTTCTAGTGCATCTATATGTCCCCTATTAAATCTACATAATCCGCGTATACGAACAGTTGGTTCAAACCATTCAATGATAGTCCCTTTTTGTCCAATTTATTTTTTAAAATCGCATATTCTAACGCAAAGTTAAACAGTAGTGGTGACAAGGCATCGCCTTGTTTCAGTGCGTTGCGAATCTTGAAACTATCTGACATATTACTACATATCCGTACTCTGCTTATGGGGTCGCTGAGACAGATCTTCACTAGTTGGACCAGTTTTTTCGGAATTCCAGATCGTATCTGGATACTGTATAACTTTTCCCTTTTGATAGGGGAATCATATGCTTTCTAAAAATCAATGAAAAGCTGGTGAACCGTCCCATTGAATTCCCATTACTTCTTCAAGATTTGTCTCAAGGCGAAAATCTGGCCGACCGTGGATCTGTTTTTTCTAAATCCTCATTGCTGATATCCAATTATTTCATCTACGTATACATTTACGCGTGCTAACAGAATATTACTTAATACCTTGTAAGAGGTTGGAAGTAACGAGATTCCGCGGTAATTATTACAGTCCGATTTATCACCTTTTTTGTAAATCGGAACTATTATTGAAGTTTTTCATTCTTTTGGGAGCTCCTCCTTTCTCCATATAGCACTTATCAATTACGTGGTTTCTTGATTAGTACCGTTCCTCCTGCTTTAATTAATTCGGCAGGAATATTTTTCTATTCCTGGTGATTTGAAATATTTCAATTTCTTAACCGACGTTTCGATCTCGATCTCGCTAGGTTCGGGTATCCACGGTTCTGCGGTATGGATTTCAAATTCCTCGATAGGAGGTGAAAAATATACAATAAATGCTAAAATAATTACTGATTAGAGAAGTGCAAAATGTAAATGATGGGGTTTTACTGTGGTAGTACCTAGAATTACTTTTTAGAAAATCATCTTTAGAAACGTTGATAAGTACATTAATACACCTTTAATAAGTAACAACTTTAGAATGTAAAATACATCTTTTGACTTACCTATTTCCCTTAAGCTCTCTATTAAAGTAACACCAATTATTTAGAAAAACTGACACCAATTATTTGACTAACACTTTGCAAGAATACAACATTTTGCTACAAAATGAGCTTTCCTTCTCTTGTAGAAAGCTATGAGCCTACAACTTCTTTCTTTGGAGGTTTCTATGAGTGTTGTGTAATGTTTCTTCGCTAACATTGATTAACTGTCATAACGCAATTCCTATCCCTTTCTATACGTTTTGTTGATAGCAATCTCTATGAGACATCCTCGTATTGTCCGAATTGTGGATTCTATAACCACACATGTTGCTGTTCACAAGAAATCTTTGTATTGATAAAGGTTCGTTACACGTGTGTGCGTATTGTAGTTTCTTATTGATTCAATAATAAAGAACATGACATTTCGTATTACAGAACAATCTTAATCCAACGATGATTTGTCAACGACTCATTTTACCAAAGACATCTATCAAGTACGTTCTTGTGCCCCCTTTTGACGTCGCAACTGTCCCAATTCTTCATGGTAAGGGCGCAAGAAGTTTCTGAAATCGTTCATGA
>JAGDQP010047243.1:0-15081 GCA_022664845.1 Lepisma saccharinum
CCGGCTGCGAAGCTTCTGGATCGTGTGCTGAACTTCTCTGGGAGTGGTAAGGGTGGCAGGCTCAAAGGGATCGCTGAATTCAGTTGTGCGGAGAAAGCGGTGGACTTGCCTGATTTTGTCCTCGTCATATGGCTCTGGATTGGTGATGAACTGTTCTTGTAAGGCTTCTGCGAAGGTCTCTCTGCTTTGTCACTGGGGGAGAAGACAAGATCTTGTTAATAAAACGGTAATTTTACATTAAGTTAACTTTTACGAACACAAAAGCATACAGGGAGTGGAGAGACAACATTCCACACAATTCACTACTCCATCCTTAATGTAAGAGTGTACTTGTGATTAACATATCACAAGACGTAATTATCATACGAAGTAATTGACTTATAACACGACGTAGTTATCACATGACGTAGTTGACTTATCACACGACGTAGTTGAATTATCACACGACGTAATTGACTTATCCCATGCCGCAGTTGACTTATCATACGATGTAAATATCACAGGAAGTTGGTGACTTATCACACAACGTAGTTATCACACGACATAGTTGACTCATCACACGACGTAGTTTACTTATCACGTGACGAAATTATCACACGACGTAGTTGACTTATCCCATGACACAGTTGACTTATTATACGGCGTAGTGACTTATCACACGACGTAGCTGACTTATCACACGAAGTAAACAGCAAACGACGTAGTTGACTTATCACACGACGTAGTTATCACTCGACGTAGATGAATTATAACACGACATAGTTGACTTATCACACGACGTAATTAGCAAACGACGTAATTGTATTATCACACACTTAGACACATAACACGACGTAATTATCGCACGATGTAGTTAACTTATCACACGACGTTGTTGACTTTTTACACAAAGTACTTTACACACAACGTAGTTTATTTATTCCACGAGGTAGTTGACTTATCACATGACGTAGATATCACACGATGTAGTTGATTTATCACACGACGTAATTTCCACATGACGTAGTTGATTTATCACGACTTATTTATCAAACGACGTAATTATCACACGACGTAGTTGACTTATCACACAACGAAGTTATCACACGACATAGTTTACTTATCACACGACGTAGTTGAATTATCACACGACGTTGTTGACTTACCACACGACGTAGTTGACTTGCCACACGACGTAGTTGACTTATCACACGACGCATTTGACTTATCACATGACTTAATTGACGTATCACATGACGTAGTTAGTTGGCTTACCGCACGACGTAGTTGACTTACCACACGACATAGTTTATTTATTACACGACGTAGTTGACTTATCAGACGGTAGTTGACTTGTCACATGACGTAGTTATCACACGACGTAGTTGAATTACCACACGATGTAGTTGACTTATTACATGACGTAGTAGACATAACACACGATGTAGTTGACTTATTACATGAGGTAGTAGACATAACACACGACGTAGTTATCACAAGACGTAGTTGATTTATCACACAACGTAGTTGATACCACGACGTTATTATCCCACGATGTAGTTGACTTATCACGACGTAGTTGACTTATCACACGACGTGGTTGAATTATCACACGACGTAGTTGACTTATCATACAACATAAATGACTGATCACAGAACGTATTTTTCACACGATATAGTTGACATATCACACGGCCTAGTTGACTTATCTCGCTTAGTTGACTTATCATACGAAGTAGTTATCAAACGTCGCAGTTAACTTATCACACGACGTAGTTAACTTATCACACGACGTAATTATGCCACAATATACAACAGTTATCACATAACGTAGTTGACTTATCACACGACATGTCATACGACGTAGTTGACCTATCACAGAACGTAAATAACACACGATGTAGTTTCCTTATCACACGACGTAGTTATGGCACGATGTACATGAATTATCACATGACGTAATTAACACACGGCGTAGTTATCATATGAAGTAGTAGAACCATCACACGACGTAATTGACTTGTTGCATGACGTAGTTGACACATCTCACGACGTAGTTATCACAAGACATACTTGACTTATCACACGACGTAGTTGACTTATACCACGACGTAGTTGACACATCCCACGACGTAGTTATCACAAGACATACTTTACTTATACCACGATGTAGTTGATTTATCACACGACGTAGTTGAATTATTACATCACGTAGTATACATATCACACGACGTAGTTATCACAAGACGTACTTGACATATCACACGACGTAATTATCAAACGACGTAGTTTGCTTATCATACGATGTAGTTATCGCAGGACGTAGATAAATTATCACACGATGTAGTTAACACATGACGTAAGCCACTTATTACACGACGTAATTATCACACGACGTGGTTGATTTAACACACAGCGTAGCTGAATTATCACACGACGTACTTATTCGACGACATAATTATAACACGACGTAGTTGAATTATCACATGACGTACTTATGACATGACATAATTATAACACGACGTATTTCACATATAACACGACGTAGTTGACTTATCAAACGACGTAGTTAATTTAACACACGACGTAGTTGACTTATAACACGACGTAATTATCACACGAAATAGCTGACTTATCACAGGACGTTATTGATTTATCTCATGATACGACATAAATATATCACTACGTTGTTTACTTATCACACAACGTACTTATCACACGACTTAGTAGACTTATCACACAACGTACTTATCACACGACTTAGTAGACTTATCTCACAACGTAATTATTACACGACGTATTTATAATACGATGTAGTTGACTTATCACACGACGAAATTATCATGGGTGGTTGACTTATGGCACAGTTGACTTATCTCATGACAATTGACTTGTCATACGACGTATTTGACATTTCACATGACGTAGTTTTCACACGACGTAATTGGCAAACAACGTAGTTGACTTATCAAACGACGTAGATGACTTAAAACACGGCGTAATTAACACACAAAATACTTGATTTATCACAGGACGTTATTGACTTATCACGCAAAGTAATTGACTTATCACACGACGTAGTTATCACACGACGTAGATATCACACGACGTTGTTGAATTATCACACGACGTAGTTACCATACGACGTAATTGAATTATCACACGACGTACATATCACACGACGTTGTTGAATTATCACACGACGTAATTAGCAATTGACGTAATTGTCTTATCACACGACGTAGTTACCATACGACGTAATTGAATTATCACACGACTTATTAGACTTATAACATGATGTAATTATCACACGATGTAGTTGACTTATCACACGAAGTATTCATCAAACGACGTTGTTGACTTTTCACACAAAGTAATTAACACACGACGTAGTTCGTAGTTAACTTATCACATGACGTACTTATCATACAATGTAGTTGATTTATCACACGACGTAGTTGACTTATCACACGACGTAGTTGACTTATCCCAGAACGTAGTTGACTTTTCACACGACCTATTTAATTTATCATATGACGTAATTATCACACGACGTAGTTCAATTATCACACCACATAGTTGTTTTATCACATGACGTTGTTGACTTTTCACACAAAGTAATTAACACACGACGTAGTTTATTTATCCCACGACGTAGTTGACTTATCACACGACGTAGTTATCACACGACTTATTTGATTTATCACACGACGTAGTTGACTTATCACACGACGTAGTTGACTTAACATACAACGTATTTAACTTATCACACGACGTAGTTATCACAAGACGTAGTTGACTTATCACACGACGTAGTTGATTTATCACACGAAGTTGACTTATCACACTACGCAGTTGACTTATCACACGACGTAATTGACTTAACACACGACGTATTTAACTTATCACACGAAGTTGACTTATCACACTACGCAGTTGACTTATCACACGACGTAATTGACTTAACACGCGACGTATTTAACTTATCACACGACGTAATTATCACATGACCTAGTTCACTCACTGAATCATTCAGCCACATACTCACTCATGCACTCTCTTATTCATCCACTCAATCATTCAATCACTCACTCACTCATCCACACTCTGTTTCACTCACTCAATAATTCTACGAGTCACTCACATATTCACTCTTTCTTTCACTCAGTTATTCATACAGCCACTCACTCATCCACCGTATCTTTCGCCCACTCAATCATTCAGTTACTCACTCACTCATGCACACCCTCTTTCACTCACTAAATCATTCAGCCACTCGCTTACTCATCCACTCTCTCTTTTTCCCATTCAATCATTCTGTTACTCACTCTCTCAGTCACCGTCTCTTCATCCACTCAATTATTCAACCTCTTCTTCATTCATTCGCACTCTTTCACTTATTCATTCATTCGTCTAATCACTCACGCATTGGCGCTCTCTTTCACTAATTTAATCATACAGCCACTCACTCATCCACACTCTGTTTCACCCACTCAATCACTCTACCACTCACTCACTAATCCTCCCTCTCTATCACTCACTCAATCATTCTACCACTCACTGATCCGCCCTCTCTTTCACTAACTCAATTGATCTGCCTTTTCCACACTCTCTTTCACCCACTTAATCATTCAGCCACTCAGTCACTCATCCACACTCTCTTTCACTCACTCAATCATTCTGCCAGTCACTCATGCACACTCCCTTTCACTCAATTATTTTGCCACTCACTCACTAATGCACACTCTCTTTCACTCATACAATTAATCAGCCACTAACTCAATCATGCACCCTCTCTTTCATCCACTCAATCATTCTACTACTCACTCTCTCATCCTTTCTTTCTTTCACTCACTCAATAATTAAGCCACTCACTCACTCATCCACACTCTTTCACTCGTTCATTCATTCTACTAGTCACTCACGCATTCACGCTCTATTTCACTCATTTTATCATACAGCCACCCACTCATCAACACTCTCTTTCAATCATTCAATCAATCTATCACTCACTCACTCATCCACACTCTCTTTCAATCATTCAATTAATTCACCGTCTCTTTCACTCACTCTATCATTCAGCCACTCAGTAATTCGTTCACACCCCTTTCACCCACTCAATCAGTCATCCACTCACTCACTGATCCACACAGTCTTTCATCCACTAAATCTTTCAGACACTCACCCACTCATTCACCCACTTAAACATTCATTCACTCACACACTCTCTTTCACTCATTTTACCATTCTGCCACCCAGTCATTCATCCATATTTTCATTCACTCACTCACTCATCCACACTCTCTTTCACTGTCAATTATTCTGCCGCTCACCCACTCATGCACACTCTCTTTTACTCATGCACTAATTCTGCCACTCACTCACGCATCCACCCTGTCTTTCACTCAATCATCCAGCCAGTTACTCCCTCATCCAACCTCGCTGTCACTCACTAAATCATTTGGCCACTACTTCACTCATCATACTGTCTTTGATTCACTCAATCATTCATCCACTCACCCTTATCCACCCTCTCTTTCACTAACTCAATCATTCAGCCACTCACTCACTCCTCCACGCTCTCTATCATCCACTCAATCACTCCTCCACGCTCTCTTTCATCCACTCAATGATTCAGTTACTCACTCACTCATCCAACCTCTCTTTCACTAACCCAATCATTCAGCCACTCACTAATCCACACTCTCTTTCACACTCAATCATTCTGCTACTCACTCATTCATCCATCCTTTCTTTCACTAACTCACTCATCCAACCTCTCTTTCACCCACTTAATCATTCATCCAATCACTCACTCATCCATACTCTCTTTTACTCATTCAATTATTCTGCCACTCACTCATTCACGCATGCATGCTCTCGTTTACTATTCACTCACTCATCTTTACTCTCTTTCACTCACTCAATTATTCAGCTACTCATTTATTGAACTACACTTTCTTTCAGCGAATCAATCATTCTTCCACTCACTGAACCCATCCACTCTTCCTTTCACTCACTCATTCATTCCTCCACTCACTCGCTCAACCACATTCTTTTTGACTAACTTAACCATAGAGCCACTCACATATCCACACTCTCTTTCACTCATTCAAATATTCTGCCACTCACTCATCCAACCTCTCTTTCACCCACTCAATCATTCAGCCACTCGCTCATTCATCCAACCTCTCTTTCACTCATCCACACACTCTTTCACTCACCCAATCATTCAGCCACTCACTCATCCACACACTCTTTCACTCACTCAATCATTCTGGTGCTCACTCACTCATCCATCCTTTCTTTCATTAACTCAACCATTCTGCCACTCACTCACTCATTCGCGCTCTCACCGACTCAATTATTCTATCACTCACTCGCGCATCCACGCTCTCTTTTACTCACTCAATCGCTCAGCCATTCATTCATCCACACTCACTTTCACTCACTCAATCATTCAGCCACTCATTCACTGATCCACACTCTCTTGCACCCACTCAATCATTCTGCCACTCACTCACTCATCCACATTCTCTTTCAGTCACTCAAGAATTCGCTCACTGACTCACTCATCGTCACATTCTTTCACTCACTGAATTTTTCTTGTTCTCTCTCACTCATCTACCCTCTTTTTCACTCACTCAATGTTTCACCAACTCATACGCTCATCCGCGCTCTCTTTCGCTCACTTGTTCATTCACTCGCTCACTCTGTCATTCATTCTCTCACACACACTACATACTTAGTCACTCAATAATTCACTCAGTCTCTAATCATTTACTTACTGATTCACTCATTCACTCATTCACTCTCTTACTCGCACAGGCACCAATCGCACACACTAAATCATTCACTCATTCAATCATTCACCCACTCACTCATTGTTTCACTCTCTCAGTCATGCACTCAGTCTCTTAGTCTGTCTCTCACTCACTTATTTCCCCACTGAGTCATTCACTCACTAACTCACTCACTCATTCACCCTTTCATTAACCACTCACTCAGTAATTCACTCAATAACTCACTTAGTTATTCACCCTCTCATTAACCACTCACTCACCCATCCACGCTCGCTTTCATTCATTTTGTCAGTCTCTCATTTTCTTTCACACTTATTCCTTCGCTTAAGCGATCATTCACTCACTCATTCGCGCGCGCACACACACACACACACACATTCAGACTCTAACTTTCTCACTCATTCAGTCACTCGCTCAGCCTTTTACTTGGCCATTCATTCCCTCGAACACATAAGCACTCACTCATTCAGTCACTCACTCACAGACACTCATGCGACTCTCTTCTTTTCGTCGGTGAGCCTAGGTATGCTGTATTTTTTCGTGAGTAGCTGCATCAACACCTTTTTTGTCAAATTTTATCAATAACTTTTATAAAGATCCAATTCCCGTAATTTTTCTCTCAAAAAAGAAAGTGATATAGGTGAAAAGACGATTCCAATATGATTTGACCTTACTTCCGTGAGGCAGTCCGTAATTTTCTAGAAGGTCGGATCGGTAATGGGAAGACTTGAGCATAGCTTCTGACCTTTCTGACTGAGGTTTTCCTAAGTTTCACTAGGGAAAGTCGGGACGGTACATCAAATAATGCTTTATTTATTAGCTGTCTCTGCGTAATTTTCAGACGTGATGGCTTAGGTAGGAAATTTGCCAGTTCAGCACATAAATATCTTTTTTAAACTAAGGATGGAAAACTTATCAGAAAGAAGCGCACATGTTTTTGTTCTTTTAACCTTGATGCAATCTCGTCCAGAGCTAACCCCCACACATATATGTGTTTTATGTTATAGTTGTGTAATGCTAAAGATACCTTGCGATTAAAATCGAGTAGGTTCTTGAAAGAAATTAATCCCAAATTAATGATTTGAAAATGAAGAAAACATTACCCTACTTCGAAGAAACTTATAAATCGTTCTGCCTGCACTAAACCAAATATTTACCAGAAATTGGCGTTATTATATTAAACAATAGGTTTCATAATGCAGTATCTACCCGAGGTGAAATACGTTTCTGAATTTGAATTTATTTTATGGTCTTTAGGTATCTGAGGCACAGGCCGGAATAGGGTGGGGGGAAATATGTTCAAAGGTAGACGGCCAGGGCCTATTTTGCATGTACCATCCCCATTACATCAACGTATTTGCCTAATGTGACTGAGTAAAAACTCTGGAAAACTTCAGTCAGAATGGTCGGCCGCGTGCATCGTTCCCAGGACATCCCGAATGTTAAGTCAACGTTCTACCACTGACCCACGGCCGCTCGGTGAAATAGGTTTCATTCTACCAAATAGAATGTTGCAGAAGCTTATGTTGCTGGTAGGTAACAATAACTTACGTAGCAGTAGTTTAATTTCATAAACTTGTCACTGTAGCACGGTGATTCCTGACTATGTAGTGAAGTTATATGTGCTTGATGTTCTGTGCTTTAATATTTAGGATCTTGCCCCGTGACGCATCATATATTAACACACTGATATAATTTTCATACTCCCCTTGAATGGCCACTATAGCAGGAAGGACTATCACTGCTAAAGGTATCAAAGGAGAAGGATGAAGAAGTATATGCAGCTGTCTGGTGTGATTTTGAGGAAATTCACTGAATGGGAAGCGCCTTCCGGGCATTCACCATTTAGAAATCTCTGCTCTCAGCAGTGGGATATAAGTCCTGAAACAAAAAGTTCTTCGAACCAAAAAAGGGTATTTATTATGATCTTGCGATATGATCTTAAATACAGACAAGTTCAGGTCATTACATCGGGTACAATAATTTACAGTAGTTGTTGACATCGAGAGACTTATAAGTTGATTAATATTAATCGTGATGATTACAGCAGTTTATAAACTCACGAAATGTAATACTAATAATTAAAGAATCTACTTGTCCTTTCATTTTTCTTCAAAATTACATGTGTGATGTTAACGACCACAAGCGCCATCTCTTTTGCCATTTGAACATTATAGAGTACACATAAAGTTTATACACGTATCAACAAGAATAATTCTAATTTGTAACAATTGATAGGTAGCCTTGTATCACACGGTTACATATGGTAACCCGAAGGGAACTACCGTGGACAAAATTTATTTGATCAATAGAAACACATACATAAATAAAAACACTTATATACAACATCTAAATAGCTATAGATATCACAATGCAACTATGCTGTTTGTCAAAATAACTTGATATATTTCTTTTCATATCCGGAGGAACATTTTTCGATTGACTATCACATCCATTAGTCGGAGAAAATAGGCACACAGGTGACGATTCCTCTTGGCCGTATTCGCATGGGTCACTACTAATTTCTTTGCTCTTCACCTCTTCGGCATTTCTCGGATTCCCACTTGCTGCATACCTTCATCAGTCACACACTGAATCAATGCATCCCTTTTCGCATTAGGTTTACACATGGGCAAACTAAATGTTCCACCATTCACCGTGAACTCTATGAGGGCTTCCTTGAAATTGATTTTCACACTATATCGATTCATAAAATCACGACTGACGAGAACAGAGTGATTAAGACCCTTAACAACGTAAACCTTGCAGTACAGTTTTATCAGCAACATCAATTAGCAATACCGTTACTCCCATGACGTTCTTCTTACGAGTACCTGTATAGTCCACTAATACAACGTTGGTGGCTTTTTCCAGCTTGGGGTGTGACACTACCGTGGTGACCTTCTTCCAGAGGTCCCAGGAGTATAGGGAGACATCGGCACCACTGTCGCGAAAGGACATCACAAACGGCATCTAGCACACGCACTTCCGCTTTGCTAGTTCCTAAGCAGTCTGGAGAACTCACTGCTGTGGACTGGTCTTCGACGTCTTCTCCTTCCTCTGGGTCGTATTCCCATTCACCAAAAGTTTATGTGGAAGAAATTAATTTTACATCGTTTAACCTTGGGGTGGTTATTGGTCCATGGGCACGTCTGATTGCTGTAAACTATGGTATCGGCAAGATTGACGGTATTACATTGGCCTTCAACATTCAACTGGGTATAATGGTTAAGTTCGTTATTTCACCCTCCGACCCTCGAGGTGGATTGCGTGGCTAGTTTTTTTTTTAGTTCAAAGGAGGAGTTTCGGTGGAGTGGACTTTTCCAACTTGAATATCCTCCTTAGCTGTTTCCGACTTTGCAGTTCTTTGATCTGGTTTTTGATAATTAAATCCTTGAGTTTCCTTATTTCTGGGATCTGTTTTCCTGCGATTTCTACTACTTCTTTTGTTCATCCATCTTCTCTAAGTTTTACATATGTCATATCAGATGACTGGTAATAGGCTAAGAATAGCTTTTTGAATATCTCATAATTCACGAAACGTGTAGAGTTAGAATCAAACCAAGACAGCGCAGATTTCTGTAGCACGAATGGTAATATGTCCATGTATCTATGTGACCCCATTCCAATTAATGAAGCTTCTCGTTTAAACTACAATAAGAATGATCGAGCAGATAATTCTCTATCATTTCTAGGATAACTGGTGAATGACTTCAGTTCTGATAGGTTAATTTAGCTGTTATCCCTTTGATGGTTTGCATGATGGCTTCTATTCCTGTTGGAGTTTTTCGTTTTCAACTGATTCTTTGTTCCTCCCCTAGGACCATTGGGCACACCATGGCGCAAGTATTCCAGAAAACTTCCTTTGACGACGCTGCTTCCTGGACTACCCAGTCTTCGAAACAGCTTTTTCCCAAGTAAATACTTTCATCACCTGAAGACGATGAATCTATGGAATTTCCTTCGCCCGAATTTTGGACGTTATACTGTACATTTGACTCACTATACTAATCCATTCTTCTTCTGGTATCACAGGGAGAATGATCAAACAACTTCCTCCTAACACCACAATTCTCCAGGCATCTTCGTGACGAGTGATGATGATAACTTGATGACTCGTAGCGAAGGATCTGATTGACAATAATTAACTTCTGATGCTGGACCTGAGGGATGAATCATTGGATTTTAAGAGCTAATTTGCATCTGTATTTCTTCCATCTGTTTATCATGACCTTCTAACTTTTTATTACGTCAATTTGATCCTGTCAGGTACTTGACAATCGAATTACTTTGCTTCCTGGTTCTTCTTAACTTCCTGACATTGAGCGTATGCTTTGTTCGATTGTTCAACAACTTGTTCATTGGTTTGTATCGTTTGCTTTCTAGCTGCATTAACATGATTAGTCAACATTTACGTAGTTTCCACACAGTTATTGCGGACTTCTTCCACCTGCTTTTCTAAGTTACTTTTGGTATCTTGTAACTGTTGGGTTACACTTTCAATTTTCCCTTCCAATGTGGATCCAAAATGACGCATTGACGCTTGTACTCGATTTAGTGACACCTCCGAAGATTCCATATGCTTCAACAACATGGTAAACATTTGTTCGGTGGACTGTGGAGGTCCAACGGAACTAAGACAGGAACAACCATTTTCCTTATCACGGCATGAAGGATATTCCCAACACAGATGATCAGATACTGCGTTGACGCTAACACTCTTCCATAGTCATGTCGCTACAAACTCGATGGAACTAAAGATCGCACCCCGCACACTGGCCGCTTCTACCGTCTTTGGTGGGTTCATTGCAGCCCACCAGTCTATCATCATCCTGACTGGCTCCTTCAATCAACAGTGAAGTTCAATTCTTCATACGGCTCACAGACATGATGTGTAATTTTCTTCTCAGCACACTAACACACCGTAATTAAACGCACTCTCGTCAGTAAATGAGGTCCTTAACACACTATACACAGTTTTCGCAGAATACTTTTCATAACAGAGTTGCAAACACTGTCTCATAATCTTGTGTTGCCGAAAGCTTGTGTTACCAGTAATTCTCATAATCTTATCTTTCAGAAGCTTATGTTGCTGGTAGGTATCATTAACTTACATAGCAGTAGTTTCATTTCATAAACTTGTCACAGTAGCACGGTGATTCCTGACTCATGTAGTGAAGTTATATGTGCTTAATGTTCTGTGCATTAATATTTAGGATCTTGCCCCGTGATGCATCATATGTTAACACACTGATATAATTTTCATACTCCCCTTGAATGATCACTATAGCAGGAAGGACCATAGATGGACTATCACTGCTAAAGGTATCAAGGAGAAGGATGAAGAAGTATATGCAGCTGTCTGGTGTGATTCTGAGGAAATTCACTGAATAGGAAGCGCCTTCCTGGTATTCACCATTCAGAAATCTCGACTCTCGGCAGTGGGATGTAAGTCCTGAAACAACCTCTTCGAACCAAAATAAAAAGGTATTTATTATGATCTTACGATCTGATCTTGAATACAGATCAGTTCAGGTCATTACATGGGGTACAATAATTTACAGTAGTTGTTGACATCGAGAGACCTATACGTTGATTAATATTCATCGTGATGATTACAGCAGTTTATGAAATCACGAAATGTAATACTAATAATTAAAGAATCTACTTGTCCTTTCATTTTTCTTCAAAATTGCATGTGTGATGTTAACGACCACAAGCGCCATCTCTTTTGTCACTTGAACGTTATAGAGTGCAAATACAGTTTATACACACATCAACAAGAATAGTTCTAATTTGTAACACTAGATAGGTAGCCTTGTATTACACGGTTACAAAAATAAAATATATAACTTAACTTACATTTTTAAATGTGTTCAACAGATAGGAGATAGTTCGTTTTACAGTACATTGTCTCATATTCTAGAAACAAAACTGTAAACTATACTTACAAGCGCAAATAAATTTAACGTTTTTTTTAAACAGCCAATTTCAAATTTGAATTTGGATTTATTTTTCAGGTATTGTTAAGAATAGTGATGTCAGTACTTGGAGAGCAATGCCAGCCATTTTTTCAAGGCGATAATATGTAATATGTTTACCACCTATTCTCCTAAAATTATCAATGATAATATTTGTTATACATAGGACTTGTAATAACATCGTATTTAAGACAAATCGTCAACCTCATCACTTTATCTCAAATATTGAGAAATTCTATAGAAGACCTTTTAGAAACTTAAGAAAAACATTGCTCTGAATTAAAATTCAGCACAAGTAATCATGAGGAACGGCAGGACAATGGACTTTTAACATACTAGGCTTCCGTAGAATGTAGAAACAGTCAATGGTAGAACTGGCTCTGCGCCCTTCCCACTCCGACAACCATCAATTTATTCGCATTTTTTTATTATTACTGAGTCGCGACGTCTGTGGCTAACCTCGCACCGCGGAAGGATATTTTCACTCCCCTGGATTTTTCAACCACAAGTAATTCATTTGAATTACAATTCAAATATCGCATTTTTTCTTTTAGATATGACACAAGAGGTCGACGAAATTAGAATACATTAACCTAATAGTCTTACAAAATTTAGTATTTAGTTTAAATTGCACAGTTACTATTGCTTGACTAATATTGTCCTCAGGAAGAAATGTTTTTCATACAACTAACTTTTTTTACTTTATTTTAACCTATCATACTGTCTCTAAATAGCACGATTTTAATAAAATATCCATGCGCCGACTGAAGTGGCTAATGATAACAACAAAGATACATTTTATGAGGAGCTAGAAAGATTGACCGATTACCGGATTATAATACGAGAATTGTGTTGGGTGATTTTAACGCAAAGGTAGGGAGGGAGGAAAATTATAGATCTGCTAGAGGCAAATACAACCTTCACGAAATCAGGAACAACAATGGACAAAGACTGATAACTACCGCGATCTCGCAAAAAACAACTGGTAAAGAGCACGTACTTTGAACAGAAGATATACACAAATCCACATGGATATCTCCGGACGGCAAAACTCTCAACCAGATCGAGCACGTATTAGTAGATAGACGAAGACACACCAATATAATGGATGTTAGGTCTTACAGAGGAGCGGAAGGTGATACAGACTATCCGTTAGTGATCACAAAAGTGAGGGAAAAGTTATGCATTGTGAACAGAGAAGGCAAAGGATCAAAACAACTGAAAATTGAAGTTAAACGATTAGATAATCCGAGCGTAAGAGCAGATTACCAGCTGGGAATCTCAAATAGGTTCGAAATCTAAGCCGACTCTAGTAGTAATAAAGATAACATTAATAATGAAATTTATGTAACTCAGATGTGGGAGGCAATTCGTGATACAGTGAAGGAACGTTTAGGTGAGAAGAAACAACAGAAAAACAAGCCTTGAGTTGATGAACAATGCCTTAAACTTCACGAGGACGGAAACAAACAAGGCAACGATGCCTAGGTAATAAAAACAAAGCAAATACCAACCACTACTGTAACGCGAAACGCAACGCCACACGCGGGTTAAAAAACAAAAAATTAGAATATGTGACGCAGAAAATTCAGGAGATAGAGGAAAACGACAAGACAAATAACATACGAAATCTATACAAAGTGGTAAATTCGTTAAGGAAAGGTTACCAGCCTAGATTAGGCATGATTAGAAATGAACGCGGAGATCTTCAAGCAAATCCGACTAAAATTATCAATGTGTGGCAAAATTATTTCGACAAAACTTGATCATGTACACAACGGAGAAAAAACAGAGGAATGTAAAGTCTATACAGCAGAACCGTGGATACCCGAACCTAGCGAGATCGAGGTCGACATATCGGTAAAAAGATTGAAAATTTTCAAACCACCTGGAATAGACAATATTCCAGCCGAATTAATTAAAGCGCGAGGAACGGAACTAATCAAGGAACTGTATAAATTGATAAGTGCTACATGGAGAAAGGAGGAGCTTTAAAGGGAATGAAAAACCTTTATAATAAATCCGGTTTTAAAAAAATGCGATCAATCGGACTGTAATAATTACCGCGGAATCTCATTACTCCCAACACGTTATAAAGTACTGAGTAATATCCTGATAACTCGCCTAAGCGAATACGTAGATGAAATAATTGGAGATCACCAATGTGGATTTAGAAGAAATAGATCCACGTGGAACCAGGTTTTTTTCTTGAGTTAAATTTTAGAGAAGAAATGGGAATACAATGGGACTGTTTACCAATTATTCATCGATTTTAAGAAAGCATATGATTCTATCAAAAGGGAAAAACTATACAATAT
>JAGDQP010047244.1:1797-15080 GCA_022664845.1 Lepisma saccharinum
ATCATTACTTACTTACTCTATGGCTTACGGAACTCGCAAGTTCATCACCGCAGTAACAAACGATCGCCAAAAGATCCTACTCTGGGCAAGATCAAGTCAGTATTCATCACAAACGCCTACTTCTCGAAATCCTTTCTAATATTGTCCTCCCAATGTCGTTTCGGTCTTCCCAATGATCTCTTTCCAGTCTTCATTTCTCCCCCATTTGAGCTACATGGCCTGCTCATCTTAGTCGTCGCGATTTCATTTTTATTACATCAGGTGAGTCGTACAATCCCTGAATTTCTTCATTATCCAGTCTCCCCCATTCTCCAGACATCTCGCCCCGTTTCGGCCAGTATAACTTTCTCAAAACCTTATTTCCAAACACACGTAATTTATGTTTCATCTGCTAGGGCCGTATTCCAACTTTCGCAACCATTAAGCATCACCGGCAAAATAACCGTTCTGTATATTTTTCAATTTGGACTTTCTTTATATTAATCGCGAGGTTACTAGTTTCTGGACTGAGTACAAACATGCGTTGCTCGATACTAAACGACTTTTCATTTCTTCTGTGGTTCAAATCCTGGTATGGGTTATATTTTTATAGTTTTTAAAAGGAAAATAACTGTTTCTTTTTTTATGTATTAACTCATTAGGAAATTTAATAAAATTGGTTAGGTTAGGTTAGAAAAGTCAGGTTAGGTGTTTTTTTGTTATTGTACACGAAAATGGAACTCCTTAATTAACGGAATTATTATTGTGGCAACCAGCTAGTGCAACAGGGGCAAAATTGAGAACCAAACATAACCTCCCCCTGTGCTTTACTAGTTAAGTCATTCTTCCGCTTAACTCCTCAATTATTGAGTGTGGTCTTACATAACAGTTAACGTGAGCAACCGAAACTACTTAGCATCAAATTTCTGGCAGCAAAGTTTAGTATTAAAAGGGGACAATAGAAGTCTATTTACGTAAAGTTAAAATAGCGAATACATGTTTATATATATAATAGATAACTCCAAATGGATTTTGGGATATAAGCAACCTGCATGTTTAAGAATGATCTATAAAAGCGTGTACAAGGGTACGACACGTGCCTTAATTTGAATGGTGGATACGTGAAGAAGTAACATAGGTACTTTTTCGAATATAATAAAAATATTTCTTTTTAACTTTTCATCTGTTTGACCAGCCAATCGAAGTTTGATTTTGATGCAGCGTAAATAACTTCTTCATTTAAGTATACAAGTTTCAATCTCAAGTCTAAAATGAATGTAATACAGTTTCTAACGAGGAATGACTGCCTATGAAGTTTTGTGATTACAATCTCTGATGCGCTCCCCGTTATCTATCATCGCTTACAAAAACACCTCGTTTTTACCCCCCTTACAGACACTCTCATATATATGATCAGAGTGTTTGCGTTGACAGGAGAATATAGATCAATATCTCCCTAAGTGCTTTCTGGATCTTTCATAAATATTTTTTTATATATATTTTTCTACAGACATTCAGTCAGTGATCCTCTCCTCGCGGAATGCTAGAGGCAAAGAGATCTTGTCAACATTAAAACTCAATTAAAACTTCGTCGTTTGACGTTCATATATTGCAAAAGTCACTACCCTCATCACATCACTCCCTCACTTTTTTTTTGCTTATGTCTTTTCCTGATATGTGCAATGAGGAACTTATAAACACACACAGACATACGTCAATACAGCCAAAGAGGAATGCATGAACACAGCGAAGAAAAATGAGACTTAATGAAATATCTCATCTCAATTGATAACTACAGGGTATTCGCAAAGTAATTAATATGAACCTATATAAGATGGATACGTAAGCTACTACTTCATGTTGAATCCATTCTCCTTTCGTTCCTTCCTACACTTTTGTTCAACATGTCCGCTTCCTCTACATCATCAACGTCAATACTCTATTAAAAGCGGTAGGTCCTTCAAAGGAAGCTAAGCCTTCTCCATTCGTCCCAATCTTGCGCTTTCCTTTTCCTCTCAACATAAGATTTTTATTTTACATAATCCTGTCAATGAGTTCGATTCGTCTTCATTCTCTCTTTCAGCCAACCACATTTTCAGCTGCATAGTTGTAGAGTGCAGTCTGAAGAAGGAGATGGTATACTTCCGAAACTGTTACGCTTTAGTTTTTATTTCTGTATTATTAATATATAATCAGTCTTGTCAGACAGAAAGCTGCGGTTTTCTTTATCCAAGATGGATACAAGGCCGTATTTTCATAATATCCATAATTTGTTATATTAAAAAAAAAAAAAGAGGTTTGATGTTTTTATGTTAGATGTTTGGTGTGCTCATCTGCTACAAGTGTGAGAAGTTGAAATGATTATATTTGTTATTATTACACTGGTGAATACAAACGATATTTGTTCTGTAATTTTAACCAAAAACAAACACTTTTTTTTTGTGCTGTTTCAATGAAATGAATAAGGTTTTGTTCAGAGGCTATTCATAATTTCAACATTGTAGGAGGGAAGCGTTGAAATGTTTGCATTTTAGAAATTGAGTGCGAGAGAGACAGAGAAAGAGAAAAAGAGAGAGAGACAGGATGATGGAACTTTATTTAAGAGTAAGATAAAAAGGAATAAAAATGGCCACCCACCACAGGAAAGCGCTCAAAATACACCTTCTTGTATGAAACGCAGTCGAGGCATGAAATTGATCTCGTTTGTCTAAAAGGAATGGCCATTCATTCCAACAAACACAGCTACGCAATTCAACCATTCTTCAACTATCACATCAAACTCATTTCCGACCACCCTACCGTTCCTCCCGCCACCAGTACTACTACTACTACTACTACTACTACTATTTCTACTAACATTAGAGCTCCTAATATTAATACTACTTTTCTAGTACTCAACGCTCCCCCACCCCCCTCCCCTTTTGCCTCCATCCACCCGAGTTGATTTGACCTTCCTACCGCAAACTACTGTTTATACAGCAGCCATGTATGACCTGCGGTCTCATATTCGGAACGGGTTCCCTACCCCCTAATTACAAAATACAAGAGAACTTGGTGGCGGGGGACTTGGTTCACAGAGGGTTAGGAGTTCTAAAAGGAAAAGTGAATGGGATGGCGGGGATGGGGGATGAGAAGTACAGCTCTGAAAGAACAATAGCAAAGCGGCAGAACAATAAAAGCCAACAATTATGAATTCAAAAGATTAATTACTTGGTCCAGTTGCACGCATTTTAAATTCTTTGTTCTTGTCAAACTTACCATAAAATTGAAAGACAAACGAGAAGACCAAGTAACACAAGAACTAACTCAAAAAGGCGGAGGAGGAGGGGGGAGGGGTTATGAAAAAAAGAAAAAGTAGGTTTGATACTAATTGGCAGTTCTTAACTATATTTTAATAGCTATGTAACAGCGTTTGTGTTTTAAGTTATGAGGCGGCCTTCCTGAGGACTGAACACTTTTTCACCGTGCAGAACAAGTGTTATTTACAGGGCTGTAACCAGCCTAAAACCTCAGGGGTGCTCAACCCAAATTTAGAGGGCATTGTAGAAGATTCACAAAAAACAAGGGCGATCAGACATGGTTACAGAAAAAAATGCGCAAGTTATAGAGGAACTGTAGCATGAAACGGCTATTACTTTTAAAACTTCTAAAAAAATATCTCTTCATTCTGACAGTTGAGATCCGGCTTACGAGAGGGTGGGGGGGGGGGGGCGTTCACGATTGTGCTAGAGGGGCCTCATCCCCCTATTCCCCCCTCTGGTTACGGGCCAGAGTGTCAACGTTGAGAGTAAGGGTAAAATTGAAACGTGAGGGTAAGATTTAGTGAAGATGAGAATATAAAGTTGAAGCGTGAGGGTGAGATATCCATTCCCAACCTTGGTAGTCATGTGGACCTGAGCCACCGTTCAAGAGGTTCAAATCCCGTCTAGGGTATTTGTGGTTTCTGAAAACTTTACATTCGTTTAATCCAGAGCTGAAACTTGGTTAGTTTTGGTGACCGGGCCTGACCTAGTGACCCAGTTTTGACCCAATTCAAACCTGGTCTTGTTCCTCCTGTGGATTAAATCAATCAGCATTATCAGATGTGAAATTCACATTTTTTTTTATTTTTTTTTTAGAATAGCGTTTCGGAGGGAGAAGTTATTTGCACACTTCCGGGGGTACTTTTTGGGTGGGGGGATATAAGACTATTTCCATACCGTATTATTACTATTAAAAACTTTCCGCTGTCGTAAAAGCCCCATTTCGGGTCACCTCTAAAAGAAACACCACTCAAAACATTTTATAAAATGGAAAGAATTAAAAGCTCCGTTTGGTCCTCCGGGCCACCGGTCAGACCGGGTCCCAAGCTCGGTGAGTCAGTGTTCCTGATCCAAAATTTTGGTGCAAACTTTCATATGCTGTATCATGATGTTTCAATTTGCGTATTGAGAAAAAAAAAAAAACCAAACCTAACTTTCAAACCTTCGTTAGTGAAGTGTATAAAGAGTCTCATATTTTGATTTTAAAACTTTCTTATAGTTTTTAAAAGGGAAAAGCCCTAACAGGCTCATTGCAGTGGGGGTGGGGTGGGGGACCAAAAATTCTAGTTACGCCACTGACATTGATTTTGGATTACTAACTGAAGCTTTTTCTTGGTTTCTCCCAGTCGCACTAGGCAAATGCTAGGATTGTACATTTAAAAAGGCCAGGGCCGAACCTTTTCCAAAACTCTTTGTTCTTAAACATTGTTTCCAGTAAAAAAAAAAGAAATGTTTCTGGTGTATTCCTAGTTTCTTAAATAAATAAATACATTGAAACTGAGCGCATACGGTACGGATTTTCATTGGGAAATTTCATGCAATATCAGAGATTATGTATCGAATAATTTATACTTTTTCAATATTCTCAAACAATTCTAGTAATATTCCAGATATTCTAACCTACTACGTCCTCTTAACATTCTCACAACCATCTCCTATGAATATCCAAATGTTCTGGTACATTAGGGATCTAAAAAGCAATATCCCTGGAATATTCCATGCTTTATGAGATACGCTATTCCGGATACTTTACTCTAGCTTCTGCTACTCCAGTGGTACTTCAGAAGGACTTTCCTGATTCGCACTAACCTAATTTGGTAAATATGTATAAAATTCTAATATTACGATGGCTGTAGCAAGAAATACAAGAAAAAAATGGCTTCTTGGAAATTGTAGAGGAAAAAGGTAAAAATTTCATTTTTTTGGAAACCATCTACTAAATTGAATTTTCTTCTTTTATATGTTCATCGTTCCATACTCTCTCTCTCTCTCTCTCCCTCCCTCTTCTTCTCTCAGTGTGTTTGTGTCTGAGTGTGTGTGTGATGGTGACTCTTCTAATTCTTTCTCTCTCTTCTCTGACAGTCTCCATGGCGACCGAAAGTGGACATTTGGCTTTTAGGGCTGGTTTCAGGGTGGGTTGAAAGAGTCGTTCTAATGCTCGTGCTACAGTTGGAAGAAGAAAATGGCATTAGGGCTTGTTAGGGACTTCAACCTCAGAATTCCACGTGGGCAGGCATTGAATATGTAACTAGTCAAAGCCATGTCAAGTCGAGAAGCAGAAAGAAGAGAATGCAATGCTATTTTTGGCGCGCCATTTTTTTTTCATCGTCACTGGACTCCCCACTCCCCAAATCTTATTCTCTTTTTTTTTTTCAGAGTTAGTTCATGTTGTTTGAGAGTAAAGAGCACTTATGGTAGAACAAACATTCACTTTAATTTTGACTGCAAATATCTTAGGCCAATGCTTGCCAACTTGTGATCCGAGGGGCCGTAGAGTCTAAGCAACCTAACAAATCTTAATGTAGGCTTCTCCATGGATTTTATTTAAGGCCTTCAGGCAATTTTGGATAAGGTCGATGCTGCTCCACGATTTATGTCAAGCGATGTTTTTATTCGAGTTGATTTCCCCATTCCTGATTCAAAGAAAAATGACAGGAAAATAAAAATATCGAATTATCGTAAACTATGTTCAAATATAAGAATGTACACTCAGGACCAAAAGTGTGCATCCAGTCGTATAACTTTGGAATGGAGACACTGAGTTGAGTACGGCAGCGTGATTTTCTGTAAGTTACAGAAAACTATATCCAAATCAGTCTGTGCATTCCAAAGTTATTCATGAATCAATTTTACAACTGGGTACTAACTTTTGGCCTTGGGTGTACACTCAGTTTTCTGGGAAAATGATTGATGGATACAGTCTTTAAGTCCGATAAGGTACACAATATCGCAATTCTGAGGGATGACACCTCTTGGCGAGCACTCACACGGAAAAAGTGATTGGGAAGACAAAGGTCTTGGTACCACAGAGGCGCGGTAAAACTTAACGCTGTAGATCACCCCCGCCATCTTGGTACGCAGCTTCCATTGATTTACACGGGAATTGTTTTACTCATTTTATGCCTCTCGGATGTAGAATATTTAAGTTCTGCTTTCACAAAATTTGTCTTGGTGGTTATTTTGACTCTTGTATAGTTTTGGTTTGTGAAGTTTCTCCAAATATATAAGTATAATGTATTATTAATAGTTTGCTATATAAATCACAATATGTTAACGGGAAATTATACTGTTCCTGTCTAAAATATTGCATTTCTATAAAGTAGCATGAGAAAAAGAGAGCATGACGATAAACTGTGCGAAAACAGAAGTTAAAACTATACTCCTGAAAAGTATAAAACGAGTAAAACAATTCCCATGTTAATCAATGGAAAGTGCGTACCAAGATGGCGTGGGTGATCTACAGCCTTAAGAAAACCACAGTCAGGATGACCGCCAACAAAAACTCGAATATGTGTGCTTCCGCAACGTTGATTCCTAGTCCGCGACCGCAACCACTAGATCACGGGAGCGGTACCAATACAATCTCTGAGTACAGCACTCCTTTTTCTTACTCCATAGCAACGCGTAAAGAAAAATCCTTTCATACCATGAGAAGAACTCAGTTCCAGCTCTCATACAGGATGTTGCAGATCCTCCCCTCCTGTTTCAAACTCGCTGTTCATTTTACCTGGAGCAAACAGATGTATAACATCAACGTTAGTGAAAATTGAAAAATCTGACAGCTAAACTTTCTGACATTTTTTTTTCTTTTTTGGAAAAGGGGCGGATGGGTGAGGGGACGGAGAGGTGCATGAGTGTATGTAGGAGAGTTTATAGTGCCTCGTAGGGTGGCCATAATAGAAGACAGGCACAAAGTTATGGGAGTAATCTCCCCGCCATAAAGCCGCTAATAGCCGCATGATAACAGCGGTTCCCTGCATCTCGCATTGTAACGGTATCTCTCATTCTCTCGCAGCAACAGTGTTGCCAACTGAGATGTTCTACAACTAAGCAACGGATCATGATGTTGGAAAAGGAAAATTTCTTCAGGAATGAGAAGACAGGGATTAATGAACAGTCCAAACAACTATTTCTTTTTAATAGTCACGTATATAACTTTTGTGGGGTAATTAAAGAAGACAAACAACAGGAATTACGTATTTTAGCCAATTTAATCATGAAAATTCACCAGGTTTTCACCCTGCTTTTACTGGATCTCACCAGGTTCGAATTCGGAATCATGCAGACAGAAATCGAGCACCCTGTTAACAAGTCAGCCACCTTACTTCACATTATAATTCTCATCAATCAATAATATCAGAGTATATTTGGTAATAACAGACCCTAGCCTTAAGTTACTGTCTTCCATAAGTTGTTGCATATTTTGTTTTAAATTCTCAAGGACAAAATGTTGCATTTTGTTAGCAGTATCATGGGTTGGATGTAAAAAAAAATGACCGTCGATCATGTGAGCATGGTTTGCGTCTGAGTCCCTGAGTTTCAGTCTACACAAAGCGAACAGCTCCGTAAGATACTATTTTGCTTATTTACTATGGTCACGTTGGGTCAGATGACTCGGCTCACGGGTCTGATTAGATATACTCGGACTATAGGTCGGGTTGGGTCAATATCATTTGGGTCACGGCCAGCGTCGGGTCAATGTCATTTGGATTACCGGTCGGGTTAAACATGTCGGGTCTCAGGTCGAGTTGAGCCTTAGGTCAACCTGACCCGTTGAGAGCATGTTTAAGGACGTTTAAAAATGGTCATAATTTAGAGCCTACAGGCGCCCAAATGTCTTGTGGCTCCATCACTAATGACGTAATAATAGAGTGAGACACATCGGCTGAGCAAATCCCAAAGTTGTGCCCAATACCTGGATTTAAGGTAAGTTTATGCTTGAGGAAGTGGCCTATAGATGGGAGGGAGATCTTCCCATGTAAGAATTTCATTGTCAACGAATTTTGCATTGCATTGCGAAATACACAAGCATAACAATTCCCTCTAAGCTGCATAATTTTTTAATCATCAGCTCTGCTCAGATCTATGTACAACTTTAATTAGGATTCGCTAAGCTGCTACGTTCCGTCCCATTATTTGTCGAGATGACGTCATTTGCCATGATGCCGCGCATATTTACAATATTTATGCATCTCATGTTCCGAAACTACGTATGCTTCGCAATTTCTGGAAAAATAAAAAACTTTTTCTTTCTTGTTCCCCGTCTGAGGAATAACCTTTCAATATAATTATGTCCAGCACTTCTTAAGTACCCCATATATTGTCAAAAAGTACCTCTATTGATCTGTACCGAGGGGTAGGGTATAACGCTGACTATTGTGACGAACGTTCAGTTACACTAGCCGAAAATTGGCCTAATACGTATTTTGAATTGGTTTTAAGCAGCTGGGGATATTTGAATGTATATGCGAGGTCCAATATTTCATATTGTAATGATTTATGACTCGTTTCAAAAAGTATGAACGACAAACTGAAACACAGATAAAACAAATATTTATTATGCGTCATATGCACAGTAAAATAAGCCGTGGGAAGAATCGAAAAAAAAAATATTTCTGAAAACATTTGGTCTACCGGCAACTCTGCAGGTCTGTAGGACAACGAACATGACGTGAAATTTAGAGCGATCTATGGGTACTACCCATCCCTTTCCTTCTCCGCGGACAAAGATGGGCTGCTTCCTGAGATGTATAAAGTCCATGAAACTGTTACGAACTTTTTTTTTTTTTTAACAAAATATGAAAGCAGTATGTCGAAGATTACGTACTCATTATTCACTTCAACTGTATTATAAAAGCTTTTGAAAATTACCAATAGATGTGGCTGGGCGCATTTTTTAAAAACTCATTTATGATCTCGGTGATCCAGGTTTGTGGTTGGTCTAGTGCTTTTACGTGTTGATGACGTAATTGCACTGGGTGACATCTATCAATGAATTAAAAAAAGTTTGTCTAAACCAAGGGAAAATGCGTACAAATTCGCCGGAAATAATTTAATTTCCGGGGGTGGGGTATATCTAGGAATTCTACCCATACAAAATGTACATCAATCGACTCAGTTTGTCAAAAGAAAACGATTTATATCCATATTGGCCACTTTCGGGTGACTACTTCTGGTTTATAGTCAATAATTAAAATTCCTCGTGTGGGATATATTCAGCAATTTTACCTGTACCGTAATGTTCCTTCTATTTTGATCGGTAGAGACAGTTAATACACGGGAGTGGATTTTAGCCCTCAACCATTTATTTATATAAGAGAGTAAAATTAACAAAATTACCGTCTCGTAGGAGACTAATTACAGATTATTTAGCCGTATGACTTCTAAGATGACTTCTTCTTCTTGGGTGATTTGATATAAATTAGGGTATGAAAGATTGCACCGGTTACATAGCCGACCGCGTGCAGGTAGTTGTACCAGTAACAGAGTAAACTGCGTACCAAGGAGTGTTCCAGTTGCTTAGCCAACTGGGAACGGAGGAAGGAGAGGAGCTGACCACCCGGGGATTGAGTGATACCTCTTGCCTTGCGATGGTCTTTTTTATAGGTAATTGTAGGGGTGGTTCTTCTTGCTTCTCCTACACTTATTTCAGCTCCCTCTGTCTTCTGTTATCCGCTCCATCTGGTGCTATTTTGTGGAGTTGACCGTCATCTGCTCCTATGCGTGTCACTACATGTTTACATTCTTATACACATGTTTGTCCTATAAACAGGCTTGTTTATTTACACAATGTCCACGTCAGTAGCGTAACGAAATGAGTGCGGGGCCCCCGCAAAAATTTTATCCGGGCCCACTTTATAAAAGTGTATAGCAAACACAAGTAATATTAGTGTATACTGCTACTGACGATAAATTTAAATTGAGGATTAATACCAAATTAAATGGGCCCCAAGTAATTGACTTGCCCGGGGCCCCGCATAACTGAGCTTATTAACAACAACTTAGCGGCGTGATCATGTCTAAAATGTTTATAAAAAATCGAATTTGAGTATTTTTGTAATTTTCGGTCGTAGCGCCACCTTGCACCGGATATACACTCTAGAGGTCGTAAGGTGTCTACATATCAAATATGAAGTCAATCCGACAACTCCATCGATATAAATATTTCGCATAACGAGTGGCAGCATATAATTCTTCTTTGTCATCTTCCAGAAGAACGAAAAAAAAAGGTTGATTCCCTTAGTAGCCTAAATTGTTAAAAATAACAGTGACGTTGAAAGGGCGATGTCGTTAACTACATCCCTTGCTAACAAATGGGAGATTCCCCTAACATTACAAAATTGGACTCCGGATCAATCAAGTTTGTGCCTTTTGCATGCAATATTTCTCCTTAAATTAGAAATTAAAATTGTATTAAAAAAATATAAATCGAGAAAATCGGACGATGGCCCTCTTTTACCTGGGCCCGCCCGCATTGCGCCACTGGTCCACGTGCTCAGAAGACAAGCGGAACATTTCCATACAATATGTACAACAACAATTCACTCAGTTTGACAAGACAAAACATTTGATATTGATACTGGTCTTTCTGGTTGACTAACGTGTATCTCTAATGTTTCTTCAATTTTATTTTAGAGTTATTAACCATGATTGCTCTATGAACCGGAAGTAGCCAATATGGATATCAATCTTTTTCTTTTGTCAAACTGAGTCGATTGATGTACATATTGTATGGGTAGAATTCCTAGATATACCCCACCCCCAGAAAATAAATTATTCCCAAATCGCCAATAGAGGACGTTTCAATCACTCTTATCCATTTCCTTTTTCGTTTCAGGTGCCATCTGTCAGCGACCTGCTGATATACGTACTGTATGAGAAGAGAGAAGATTGGAAAACCGTTGTGCTAAACGTAATCTTATGTGTTTAAATCACGCTTAACGAAAAAAAATCTAACCTGACTTTTCCTTATATTTCCGTGTGAATTCTGTACCCCCCCTCTCTCTCTCCAACACTTTACCAATTACACCAAGTAGAAAACCGAAAACGGGCAGTTTTAGGCGGTCTTTTATCGGTACCTGTAGTTTTGTAGATAGACAACAGATGGCACTATCTACTTGCAGGATTCATTACGGCGTAAATCGCGAAATGTATACTCAATTCCACACAGCATAATGTTCTATTGTAACTTTATTGATCAAAAGATGGCAGAGAGAACGCATGGTGAAAAGTGCATCAGACTTAAGTACATTAATTTTGATGTCTTTCGTAGTGTTGCAATGTTTTATAGATTATAGCTTTCACCACTAGAAAATATATCTTTACACGGAAGAAGAGGACAATGACAAAGTAACTTGGTTTACATTACGACATCTTGTTGTATATTGAGTTACTATCAGCGTAGGAAGCATTGAAGTGAAAAGAGTTGTGAATGAATAAGCTGTCTCACGACGCTGACAAACATTATACCCCTTAAATAAATACTATAATAAAACCACAGCTGAAAATGGTCAAAAACTTGACCCCATAAACCCAATTGACGCCGTCTTGACACGAATGACTCAAGACTCAGTCTTAACCAAAATGAAAGTGAGTTAACTCGACGACTCCATGATCGAATCTTCACCCAATTGCCCCAGTGGCAATATCTTGACCCGTCTTGTTTTTGTGGTTAGAATCAATACATATTATAATGTTAGATTCCTTGCAAAGTGAGCTATGTGTGGGAACTTGATATTTGAACATTGTAAACGTTTTTAATGCTTTTATCCTATTTAATACTTCAAACACAAAATTCCTTGAGAATTGTCTTTCCGAGAAAGTATTTGCACATCCCCGGAGGCATTTTTGTTCTTTCCGGAGATATGAGACTATTTTCATATGTTATTACTATCGTTAGGAACTTTTTGGCCGTGTATTTTTTGTACTCTGAAGAGTATCGCCCCTGCTCCCGATCACTGCACATGAAAAGACTGTTCAAACTCAACAGTGTATAATACGGAAATAATGAAATACCTGCTTCACCCTCCGAGTCACCGGAACAGACCATGTCCGAAACAAAGTGGCACGAATGACTTGATTTATCCGGTGACTCGGTCCAAAAAGTGGCCCGAATGACCCAGTGACTCAGTCCAAAAAGTGACGCGAATGACTTGATTGACCCGGTGACTCGGTCCAAAAAGTGGCCCGAACGACCCAGTGACTCGATCCAAAAAGTGGCCCGAATGACCCGGTGACTCGGTCCAAAAAGTTACCCTTTTCAGCTCTGGTCAAAACAGCTAAACGGAATGCGAGGAACGTGGGATGAAGGTAACCGTCAACTAAGGAGATGGTAATTGCTAGCGTTGCAAAATAGAAACAATGTCAACCGAATGGAAGCTATTCTAGTCATGTTTTATTTAGTCTTTCAAGTCTCTGGTATTGTTTTGGCAATGACTGTGTAATAGCGAGCAAGCCCATTTCTTTAGACTGTAATGTCAATGTAATGTTAATATCTATGATGTTAATAATGTTAATATGTTGTTAATTATAAATTCATATCGTGTAGAAGGTTACGGGATTGGCTGGCAGTGAGCCAATCAGAAACCAAATAGCTGTCTCGTTAGAGTTGTGTTGTTTATGTAATTTAGTGTGTCTGATGAAGCCAAGTAGTTAGTTAGTTGGTGAAACTGTTACACGTTTTTAGTTTTTAATCTTTTGTCTTTACTATAGCAAATGCTGTTCCTTATCATTTGATAGAATGATCAGTAGCGTGTGTCGATCTTTCTTTTCTTTTCATAGTTACGTTCGCCTTCGGGTACGAGCAATGTTCAACAAACATAAACATTTCTTGTACACTTTACTTACACACTTTTTCCATGAGTTCGTTTAGTGTAAAAAAAGTGTGAGAAGTGTAGAAGATATTCGGACTATAACATGACTCTCTGTACAAAAATTTTAGACATGTATCGTGCACATACACATTTTATTCACTACATACTGGTTTTGTGGACCGATGAACAC
>JAGDQP010047245.1:2913-15080 GCA_022664845.1 Lepisma saccharinum
AGTAGTAGTAGTAGTAGCAGTAGTAGTAGTAGTAGCAGTAGTAGTAGTAGCAGTAGCAGTAGTAGCAGCAGTAGTAGTAGTAGTAGTAGTAGTAGTAGTAGCAGTAGTAGTAGTAGCAGCAGCAGCAGCAGCAGCAGTAGCAGTAGTAGCAGTAGCAGTAGTAGTATTTTAGCTTTTAAAGGAAATTTTACAGTGGAAGAGGTACAACATTTCATGAGAATGAAAACCTTTAAAAACAAGGATACGTCCTTTTGGAGGACGGTTGGTAACACTGATTCAGGGGGGCGTAGTGGCCTGATGGCTCCTCATCCACTGGAAATCAAATTATTATTTTAAAAAAATATATTTTGGCCCTCATTTTCTGTAAATTTTACCCTGAACCCACAAAGAAAATGGATACTTGCCTGACAAATACAACCCCTTTCGAAACGTCTCACCTTGCTTTGTCGAAACGATATTAAAAACAAGTGCATAAAAGGAGAAGATATTCTGAACCTATCTATCAACCACTACGTACGTATATGATGAAGAATTTAGGACAAGGTCCACCACTGGATCAGTTATTATAAGTATGACTCAACGACCGTTTCGATAGCTACGTAAGTGTAATAATAGCCGTAAACAACCTTATGCAAGATTTTGTACTGGGATTTAAAGTGTTCATAATCTTAATAACAGCCGCTGATTTAGTCATGCCTAGCTACTACGAAGCCTTTTTCCAGCAAAGCTGAGAACGACTGACATCAGCTTTATTTTTTTTTTATCGTCTTGATAAAATGAATCCGTGCCATTCAGCATATTCTTGCTTCTCCTATCTAACGGTACATGAAATTAAATCTTCTTTATTCGTTTCTTGTATGTTGTGTATGTTTTTAATAGAAGTGCACTCAAATTCAGAGAAAATTACCAAAAGAAAATTTTGTAAGTTAAAAAATTTGCTATACAAATCTGGCAGATTAAAAAGAAAACGTTAGACTTCTCACGTCAGTGTTTCCAAATTAAGTACTATTTTCAGACTTGAACTTTGTTTTTTAAATTCAATTTGCAAACTGTACTAATATACAGCCATATCACCACATAATATTCAAAGTTAAACATTCAAAATGTTTATTTGGATGAATAAATCTTGGGTTTTGCATTCAATATTTAACATTACAAGACAATCTAATAAAACTGGGGTAGTGTCATTGAGAATATAACTTTATACCTGGTTGGAAACACTATCAACACGATCCCATCAAATTTAAACTCCTAATATCTACGATGTGGAAACAATTCAACTCCTTGAACGTGCTTTTATCTTAATTCAACGTTTATGATTTAGAGAGAAATATGAATTTTATTTCCCGTTGTAAGAGACCGACTTTTAATTCGAGGTTGGAAACCCTTTATCTCGAAAATAAAGCGATATAAACGAAATTGTTGGAAAATGCTCAAATGAACTTTTCCCGTTGTTTTCGTCTTAGGTAGGCTAATTCGTCTCTGAAGTTTGTCCCACGATTAAATGAACACCTTGTAAAAAGGGCTAATCCAGGGATTCCACCAGGATTTTCAGTTTAGGGGGAAGAGGGTGTAAAATCAAAATTGGAAGGGTGTAAGTGGAGTTTTTCAGGGTTTCTATCGATTTTTGGCCGTAAACATTTTAAAATTGCGGATGCACTCAGTAGTGTGTTTCAGCCCTGGCGGACCCTGGCGGCGCCAGGGCACTTTTTCCCATGGTCTGGCTCCGCCAGGGTACTTTTTTAGGCATATTTTAGTTTTCCTAGTTTTTAATTTGAAATCAGAGGTTTGGATCAACGAATGTGAAACTAATTTCTGATCGAACATATTCATTCAAGAATTACAACAGTATGTTGTTTATTTCAACTTTGAGAGGAAGTGGATATCAGATCTGGCGGTTTAAGGGTATGTTATTAGCGAGGGCAGGGTCAATGAAAGCCCGTCTACGATCTAGTAGTGGCAAGGCAATGAAATAATTCTTTGGTCGATATTTGCGAGGCATCCACCCTTCAAAACAGTCTTTTTAATAAAAATTTCAGCCGCCTGTCATAAATGTTCTCTTAACAGCAAGTGTTATCCCTAAGTCCGTAAATGCAGTCATTCAACAGCTACATTTGGCTGAACTGAAAAGCATCTTGAAAACTGTAAAGATAATACCCCCTTTTCATCTCCCTCCCTCCATACTTTCAGGTTATTTTCTTGTTAGGACGAAAATCGGCGGTATATGACACACGCAAGTTGAAAAAGAAAATGTTCCAAATTGGACAGAAAGATGATAGTAATATTTGTTGTTGTACCAAGTAGGAGACAGAAACATCTTGTGTGCGGATGGAATGTGATCCCAAGAAGGAAAGAAAAAATGGTTCGTCTCTAGTAGACTAGCATGAATAGCGTGGAAAAAGAGGAACCGGGGGAGGGGTTCTATAGGTGTATATCTATTCGACAGATGACAGGTAAAAGCAATAATTGATTTTGAAGCTTGAAACAAGACGAGATGCAAATATCATCAGTTGCTACAAAGGACAGGAGAAACGGATGGGTATCTAAGCAACGATCGACAATTGATAAGGCTTCCTCTGTGAAGATCTAAGGCTGACTATTTTCCGTTTGCATAAACAAACCAGACAATCATAATCAAAGATAATTTTCAATTTTTCAAATCGGTTCCCCACTAAGGCTTATGAACAGAGACATATGGAGGGAAATATCCATGATCTTGTCATTAGATACAGTCCCGACGTTCGTCTGGTGAGACCAAGGAAAGATATGGAAGATTCTTTTCATAAATCCTGTTCAGGAATGAATATACCATTTGTTCGAACCCCACGGCCAATCATTTTGACTAAGGTTTCCCAGGGTTGTCTCTCAGTTTCACCAGGGAAATGTTAGAATGAAGAAAGTGGACCTTAACAAAGGCCCTAAACTCGAATATTTCCTTGTATTTCAATATCACAAAGTGTTATAGATTTTTAGATAGCGATATTATTCTACAGTTATGACAGTCGTGATTGCATTCTAACAATATAAATGCAATGGTTTTTCATGATACGTGCTTCTGTGAAGTTCCCTTATTTAAGTAACCATTTAACAAGTGAATTAGCCCGTCACCGGGGAAAAAACGTTATCTTCTGTTGAAAGAGAAAGGGAGAAATTATGTCCTCTCTTCATTCTTTTTAACTTTTTTTCTTTTTGCTCTGGAAGCTAAACGACACATCGGAGGAAAGAATGGATGTGATTTTCCGATTCCTTGTTGTTTGTTTAGTAATTAATGGGTTACCCCAACCTTCCATTTTTTTAGCCCAACCTTCCGTTTTTTAGGTGCGACAGAATAGTTCTTGCAGATTGTGATTTTGCAATGTCAAGAACGAAAACAAAAATTAATGAAGAAAAAACAACTGGGTTTTAAAGTGAGATTTTTCAAGTGGGCCCAACCCCCTCCCCCCCAAAAAAACACTATGTTATTGGGTTGGGCCCACCTTGGCAAATCCTGACCACCACCCACGCACGGAGGTCTGGTAGAACCCTCTTAAGTATGCCTGAAAGAAACATTGGGAGCAGTGGCGGATCTAGGTGGCGCGTGTCACCCTTAAAAGGAGACATTTAATTTATATCGCATTATTTCAACAATTTATCTAAGAAAATTTGTTAGCAGTCAAATAAGTGGCGGTCTTTGCCAGTGTTACCTTGTTGCGCAACACCCATTTTCTTAAGTTATTTAATTTTTATTTCAATCACTCTAAAATATAGAATATGTAATAATATTCTACCTCGTAGAGTTCAAAAAGAGCCTTAGCTTTCGTTTAGGCAGAGAAAAAATAATACTTCATAAGTTCACAGTTTTATCTTGGTGTGCAATTTGCCTTCAATGCTTTTAACGCCCAGCTCGCTACCGAGGTTCTCCCACTGCTGTATGTTCGAGTGACATTTCTAATTGCAATTTCCACGGGAATTAGGAGGTTGCAGCGACCAAGCAAGGAACGAGGTTTTCTAGTTTTTTCTCTCCTCCTTAGCTTCTCATTGTATCCGGAAAGTGGCACTTGTGGCGCGCATGACCTCCACCCAGCCGTCTGCTAGTCTCCTTTCCTTTCATTTTCTCGCAGTTTCTCTCTCTCTCTCTCTCTCTCTCTCTCTCTCTCTCTGGTGCTTGTGTGTGTGTGTGTGTGAGAGAGAGAGAGAGAGAGAGAGAGATACAGAGAAAGCGTGAATTTGTGTGTGAGCATGTGTGTGTAACTGTGTATATTCGTCCGTTTTGTTTTCTTGTTTGAGCAGTGGTGAATTCTTTTGTTCCTTCCTGCCTTTGAATAGCGATACTACCACAAAACGCGCGACCCTCGAGCTCTACGTAACGATACTGGAGTGACTACTTAGTGTCGAAAGATAGACGCCAGGGTAAATATTTAAGCTCGTATCTTCACTTCCAGTCTAATCCAATGTGGACCAAATTTCTGGTTCTAACTCAGTTTTATACGTTTCTTAGCCATGTGCGGCCTGTTTTTTAAATTTTAATTTTAATTCCTGAGTTATTCATATAATAGTATACCGTACCCTGCATTTAATAGAAAACATTGCAAATAATATTTACGTTTTTTGCTAGAATTAAGACATAAATAAAAAACACAGCGATATCAAGCGTAGAAAGCTGAATCAGAACCGAAATTTTGGTCCATATTGGTTTAGACTGCAAGTGGACAAACTAGATTAAGTGTCCTCTGCGCTTCCTGACTTCATGAAATTTTTGGCAGCATCAGCAGTCAGTCCAGTATCGCTTTTAGATAGAAGTCATTACGGACGACTCATGTTACTTTAATGGCGAAATCATAATTTTACAGCTATGTCATTGTATCGTCCCATTTCAAATGCTGTGTATATATATTTTTACGCTCATCAAGTGAATCTATTTATGAGTAAACCTGCTTCTCTATATAGAAATTTAATATTTTTTTCTCAAATTTGTAAGGCGTGTTTACTTTTTCTCTGGTAGTTCCCAGGGAGTCGCAGTTCGCTCGTTTCGTTAAGAAACGGTTACCAGGAGCTAGTAATATTCGTTATAACTTCCTGTCCAGAAGCGTAAATACGACATTATTCAGTGAATAAATAAGGTAGCGAAGACGGACGAAAGGAAAATTTCAAACACAATCCATCGGGCTGAAGTACTCAAGAAAACACTTATTAGCAGCAATTTTAATTCCTGTTTTTTTTTTGTTTTTTTTTTTAAAGTAAAATAATGCTTCTTGCGGAAATTTTGTTTAATCAATTTCAAAATCGAGAAATTGACCCTTCCTTGGCACAAAAGGCTATTTTCCATTTTGAAACAAATATTAGACATATAAGAAGACCAGTTTGATGATTCGAGTGAAACAACAGACAATACAAACACGGTATCAAAAAGGAGAAAGAGTAAAAGAATGGAATGGGTAAGGGAAGCAAAGGAGGTATGCAATGGGATTACTTCCGAAGCAAAATCCCGCTTACATTCACTTGGCACATTATGGCAGCCACGCTGTTTACTCCAGAGAAATTTCCGAGTTACTTTTGGAATTTTTCAAAACAAACTGTGGAGAAATTATGTTCAATTTACACATTTCTTGACAAACGAAAGCTCTGTCGTCACGAACTGTCCTCACTCTACTCGGCAGAAGAAATTCGATCAATGTCAGGAGCTGTGGGTTTGTTAGACTTTATAGTTCAAAATAACTTGGAGAAGCCTTTAGTGAATCTTCAAAGCTTTTAAAACTGATATTAAAAATACCAATAATAGTCACATTAATTTTCTAGCCACGAAAAAATGTGACAAACTATCAAATTCAATCCTCAATAGTATAGCTACGACATTTTTCTTCTTTTTTTTTTCTCAAAATCGTAATTAATTGATTAACGTCCCTTTATTTCAAAATCTGGTCACTTCTTCTTTTGTATACGTTACATAATTTAACTCTACGCTGATTGATTGTGCCTGATTAGTTACCCAATTCCCTCACACATAGTGAAAGTCCAGACCTGCAGCCAGGGGGGACTGAGCCCCCGTAAATTTTTCTTGCCCCAATACAAATATTTAATTTTATGTATGTTACGTAAGCCCAAGCCCTGCTCTAAATTTTTCGAGACCTCCTACTCTTTGTGGCTTGCGGTGGGCCTGAGTGCAACACCAAGTGGAGACAACCACCGACCGCCACTGGAACAAATCTAATCCCTCGTAGCAATTTCGACCTGACTATGAATCAACTTTACTTTGACAAGTGCGACAACGTAATGTAAGCTTAGCAAATCAAACCAAAATTTTAAACAAGATTGAATTACGCAGTTCTAGCACCTAGCTGGAATCAAGGGCACAAGAAAGAAAAACATAACGCACTTATTTTTTTAAAAAAGGGTAAAAATGTTGTCCTGGGTAAAAATCAAACCAAGGATCACCAATCCGATGCTGAAGTCACCACACGCCCTAGCTCGGTTTTCTGTAGTTACTTATACTTAATCCATCAGATCGCAAGAAATGCCTGTAGTGAAACGGTGGGACTTAGCGAATATTAGCTTACGGCGAAACAATCAAATTTAAAGTTTGACAGGCTTGCTCGCATAACTGTTTGTTTCAAGACGCTTGAATTAGGTTAGTTACAACAAGCAAGCTACTTTATTGTTCCAACAAGTTTCTTTCATGCTTGTTTATTAAATTAAAACAAGCTGACAAGGTTATCACACATAATTTTATTTTAAAAACAAACAGCCAGCGAACGGTTTCAGTATGCTAATTTATTTAAGTATGGATACAAGGCCTAGTTATTTCCACATTGTTTATTAACTTCAATACAATATCAAGTTTGACAAGCTCAAACCAAGTGAACGACAACTTTGTTGCAAGCTGGCATGCTATCTGGAATTTGGCTAGAAATATCAAGAGGAAATATAATAAATTTATACTTTAAAAATAATGAGTGGGGGCACGGTTCACCAGCTATTTACTGATTTTAAGAAAGCATATGATTCTATCAAGAGAGAAAAGTTATACAGTATCCTGATACAATTTGAAATTCCGAAAAAACAGGTTCAACTAGTGAAGATGTGTCTCAGCCACCCCATAGGCAGAGTACGGATAGGTAATAATATGTCAGATAGTTTCAAGATTCGCAACGGATTGAAAAAAGGCGTTGCCTTATCACCACTACCGTTTAACTTTGCGTTAGAATATGAGATTTTAAAAATTAAAGGGGGCAAAAAGTGACTATCATTGAATGGTTTGAATCAACTGTTCGTATACGCGGATGATATAGATTTAATAGGGGACGATATAGATGCACTACCAAGCAACACCGATGTCTTAGTAGAAGCATGCGATGAGATAGGTCTACAGGTGAAAATAGATAAAACAAAATACATGATAAGCCGAAACACAGGGAATGAAGGAGATAAAAACATAAGAATTTGGGATGGGGTCATAGAGAAAGTAAACAAATTTAAATACTTGGGAGCATACGTAACAAGCAAAAATGAGTTCACGGAAGAAATAAAAAGTCGTTTAGTATCGGGCAACGCATGTTTCTACTCAGTCCAAAAACTTCTAACATCGCGATTAATATCAAGGAAATTGAAAATATACAGAACGGTTATTCTGCCGGTAATATTTTACAGTTGTGAAAGTTGGAAATATGAACTTTCAGATGAACATTAATTACGTGTACTTGAAAATAAGGTTTTGAGAAAGATATACGGGCCGAGGTGACTGGAGAGTGGAGGAGACTGCATAATGAAGAACTCCTGGGACTGTACGATTCACTAGATGTTGTAAAAATAATGAAATCGCGACGAATAAGGTGGGCAGACCATGTAGCTCGGAAGGGGCGGAAAACGAAGATTATATTCTATGCTGGTTAGAAGGCCGGATGGAAGGAGACCATTGGGAAGACCAAGACGTCGTTGGGAGGACAATATTAGAAGAGATCTTCGAGAAATAGGTGTTCGTGATGAAAACTGGCTTGATGTTGACCAGGATAGAATCCAATGGCAAACATGTGTTACTGCGGCAATGAACTTGCGAGTTCCATAAGCCATAGAATTAGTTAGTGGGAAAGACTGGAACCAAGATTGTCAGTGACAGCGCTTTCTTCCCACTCCATAACTACTGGAACAGGTTATTATTACATCACATTTAGACCCCCCACAAGCAGCTATTGTCAAACTACGTCATGTGACTGTGGGATGACGTCGCTCGGCGAGCAGTTTTCCGTGCTCAGAGAAGTGGATGGTATTAGAGCCAGAGGAGCCTTTGTCCAGGTAGTAGAGCGTAGTGAAACTGAAAGAATCTTCGGAAATCCTCAGGCAATATAAGTAGATGTTTGCAGGACTCGGACCTATGCCTTCCCAGTGGCAACCATAATCAGTAAAGCACGGAGGTTATCCTTAAACTTGTAATCACAACACATTTTATTTATACTTCCCAGCTCTCGTTGTTCAGGCGGTAAAATCACGAACTTTGGATCGGCATTGCGTAGGTACGTGGGTTCGAACGTCATGACCGACCATCCTGCTGAAGTTTTCGAGGGTATTCCTCAGTTTCATCAGGCGAATGCTGAGATGACTTCTTAAGTATGGCCCTGGCCGCCATCCTTTCTTCTACCCTGTCCTGGCCTGAGTCAAGGATGTTTAAAGCCCATAAATAAATTCAATTCAATACATAAAGGATTTTTTTCGAAACTGTTTTGCCTCTTTAATACAAAACTGTAAGAAATTTTATAAAATGGAAGTACGTTTACTTACCATCAGCCAATATCGAGAAATGCAATCACGTACGGTAGTCCAACAACCCATAGTTTTTCTTCCTTCGTTTCTGAGCCTGTCGGCCACCACTACATCAGCTGTACGCAAAACTCATGCTTCCTCTCACAGTAAAGGCGGACCAAAACTGAAACGAGTCATCCATCCTCTTCTTCACTCGACTCAGAAGAAGAGAGAAAGAAAGAAAAAAAAGAAGAAAAGGCCTGTCTGCGGACTACCACTTTTCCAGCGTTGCCAACTCTGTGTGTATATTCACAAGACACCGCCCACATTACTGGTAATAGTTCTCACGCTTGGTTCTTGGTTCCTAGAAGGAAAAAAAAACAGCTCTAGGAGTGCGAACAATTGTGTGGTTACGTCAATTCCACAAACACTAAATTGGGAGATATCGTCACTCTGCCTAATCGAAAAAGAGTGGAAAGGGGGTGCGTTGAAATTTGGCAACGCCCACATCATGCATATGTGTAGGGGTGTCCTTCGCTTACCCAAATGCCACAATGAACGTCCCCATCCTTCTTTATCGCTTTTGGTTCCTACGCTTTCACCCCTTCTTTTTTTCCTTCACGATAATTATGCTCTTCAACAGATGGAGCTAAATTTATCAAACAAGTGCTTGCTAAATAGAAGTGTGTGACACGTGGGCTAAGCTGAAAACAAAACAAATCACTGTCGTGAGAGAACAATAAGACAAATTTTTGAATGTTCCATTGTTTTGCATCATCAGAAACATGAACTCAACAGATATTTAATGAGTTTTTCTAGAAAAGATAGACGAAACAGACTAGCTATTAGATACCCATTCAAGTAGAAATTTTGAAAAAAAAAAAAAAAGACCAAAATTCCCGCACCCAAAAATGCCGTGGAAAAAAAAAACTCCTTTTAAAGCCATGCAAAAAAAAAAAAAAACTCCTCCTTACCAAAGTCGTCTTCCGAGCCCTTGCATTTCTAATTGCAATACAAGTTAACCTCTACTATCCTCGTTGTTCAATGCGTAACTCAAAACAGTCCTTTCTTCCTCGTGTTCTTTCAGCGGGGCGCAGTACCTGAGGAAACGAAGATTACCTCCCCCTTGAAAAGTTCTCTGAGTAATACAGACAGACGGTGCTCGAAATGGGGGAGGGGGGTGAAGGAGGGCATGAGTTGGCACGTCGCGCCTTTACCTTTTTCATTTTGAATTTGGTCCTTTTTATTAATGGGAGCCTTTACTTTCAATAGGCAGTTGCCGTCACAAGGTACAAGCGTACCCTTACCTTTTCTAGCCCACTTCTCGAACCGATCCCGTGCCTTTTCTAACGCTCTTCGAGCACTGAATACAGAGAGTGAATATTTATTTCTTTGTATGTGGAAGAAAACTCTCCCTAGACTTCAGAGATGTAAAATTAACCCTGGACCAGGGTTCGAAATGGACCGGAACGACGTCCCGGTTCGTGAATATCTAATACCTTTCTGTTCCGTCTTGTCACTGTAGTAAACGTAGAAGAAAAAATAATAATAAAAAAAACTTTTTTACATACTTTTTCTTAAACAATTCGTACTAAAGGTAAAGGATCATTTTGTTTATGCATGGCTAAAAAGAAAAGCATGGGGCGCTCTCTCATATACAGTCACTTTATAAATTCTTGAATTGGCGTGCCTCATGCTTTTGTTCTTAGCCATGCGTACTATTTTTTCTTTTAGTACGAATTGTTTAAGAAAAGTATGTCTCTAAACAGTTTATTATTTATTTATTTTTTCAGTTATTTCGATGTTCGGATATATTTTTTTCAGCTAAGTTTTGTGATCCAAATCCTAAAGTGTTCTACAACCTGTGAAACTCAATATCATTGCAGGCTAGTATTTATTTTAGGATAAAGAAGTCCGTATAAAAAAAATATATATTAAAATATGCTTTTGAAATATATAGAGATATATGAAAGAAACAATGGAATATTGTATTGTCACCCGACTTATACATCACTGTGCAAAATTCCATCATTCTATGATGTCGGGAAATGAGTTAAATTAACGTTGCATGATTTGAGGACACGACGTAGTGTCCACGAACCATAGTGAACTAAAGAAAAGAATGTAAAAAATGAGAAAAACATGGCGCTGGCAATTTCCGCGATCGTAGAGCTATCTATTGGCAGAGAATTGAAGTTTCAACCAGTGATCCCGGCTTAACGAATGTAAAGCGTTCTGTTTCGTGAAAATTTCCGTTTCGAACCCTGGATTTCACTCTTTCAATTAACAGTTTTTGCATGAATGATGAAACTAAACGTAGAAGTTAATGTTCAAGCCATACGACTCATACCCCAGGTGATTGGGCCTTGGGGTTCACTGTTTGATCTTGGCTTGCGCCATGGGAGTCAAGTGAACGTTGTTTTTTTCTGACGCCCAAAGCGGGACACTCTGTAATATCATTCCATAATAATAACAATATTACTTTTTAATTGTCAGTTTCCAAATGCAACCCGTTACATTTATACTAAGCACAATTAATTAATTATTTAACCTCTGCTAAGACAGTAAAATTAACTAAAACAATAAACAATGAGAATGTATCACAGATGATATTTTCTTCAGTAGCCCAGGAGATGCTTTTGACAAATTGTGTTAACTCCAAACACGTTTTGTGAAACTTTAATTTTGTAATTAATCATGATTTCAGTGTTGACACCTGAATCTCAGTTCTCTTCGGATGACCTTCGTTTATTTATTTGGGAGAAGTCATTCAACAGAGACGTGGTTTTCATCCAAAGGTAAATTGAACTGGACCATTTTGGACATATTGTCATGGTTTATATGTTTTTTTCTTTGAAGTGAGTGAATAGTTGAACCCAACGCTTATTAGTTGGTACTTTAGATGTGTTACTTTATCACAAGTTACATTTGCCTTTATTATTTTTTTTTAAATTAAGGCCTTTTGCCATTTTATTGCCTGATACACGAAAATTCTTATCATTTAGCCCATGCTAATATCTTATCCCCTCCCTTTCTGAACGCTGTGAACTGTCTGTAAAACAAATGCACAAATGCAAAACTAATTTCACGCAGTGGAGTGGACAGAGTTGTCAGCTTCCTTTTCCTCTGAAAAATGCGAGACATTTTCGAGCCCCCCAGATTTATCGGGGGACAGTTCACAGATATAAAGTGGGACCAGGGATGGGACTGTCCCCTCCTAAAGCGATAAGTAGGTTACCTTACATGTGAGCTTTATGGTGGACAAAGATCGCGTGCGTTAGTCTTTTCGAGGTTACCTCGTTACCTCCGATTTTCTTCATCCACAAATTTTCCAATCATTATCCATTCAGGCTGAGCCAAAGTTGCCTAAAAGCTTTAATAAATAAAATCCAATTGAATTCATACATGACACTTATTCTACTACCAATATCTGTTTTTATTATAACGTTTTTATTATA
>JAGDQP010047246.1:0-15080 GCA_022664845.1 Lepisma saccharinum
TCCGTTTTTCGGATAATGTTCAATTATCCGTTTTTCGGATAATGTTCGATTATCCGTTTATCCGGATATTGTTCGATTATCCGTTTATCCGAATATTGTTCGATTATCCGTTTTTCGGATAATATTCGATTATCCGTTTATCCGGATAATGTTCAATTATCCGTTTATCCGGATAATGTTCAATTAACCGTTATCCGAATAATTATTCGGATAATGAAAATTATTCGAATAATCGGATTTCGAATATCCGAACAATGAATTGTTCGATTAATCGGATATCAAATTATCCGGATATTGACAGCCCTACCTGAGAGCTGGATTTACCGGCAATGGAACCTCTGGTGACCACTCCTGCATTGGGGAGGGAAGAGAGAGGGGAGGGTACGCTATTCATTGCAAGTTTATTTGTTTTCTTTTCTGAATTATCTGTCTTGATTTTGTTTTCTTCAGAAACACTTTCACCTGTTACCGGTTACTGCTGCTGGTCGTACATTCTGAAGGAAGTGGGAGTTGAGTTGAGATTGCTTCTTGTTTCCCCGGAGACACTTGGTGGTTTTGTTCCGTTCACTGTCGGGTGACTAGAGGAAAGGTAGGGTCGGGAAAAAGATGATGAGTCCACATTTCCTTCTTGCAGTTTCGATGGCACGGGGGCTTCAGGTGTCAAGGAACACTAACTTTTGTTGTTTTTATTTCTGTTTCATTGTGCGTAGGTTGTTCATAACGTTCATCACTGAAACTTTCTTGTAACTCGAGCAAAGAAAATTGTTTCCCATCGATATACAAATATTTATATTGAAGGTACGCGAAATTGTCTCTCCTTCTGGCTTCTACTAGATAAGGTTGTAGCTTCATACGTTCATTGCGGACTGTACTTGAAAAGTCTTCTTTGATAAATATTTTTGTGCCTCGTAGTTTGCTTTGAAAATTGTGTCTTTAGTTTTATATGACAAGAACAATCATATGATTGGACGCACCCTACCATCACGTTTTCTGCCTATTCGATGACAGCGCTGAATTCATTGGTCACTTAATAGTATCCCCATACGATCACTGATCATTTGCTTATCTTTTTCTTCCACACGACCCCAAGTTTCGCCTTCCTCTTCCGAAATATATATATATGAGCTTTATGAGTCTTCATATATCTGGAATATTATCGTTCACTATTGTTACTCTCAAAGAGTCGCCATGGCTCAGGCGGTAGCGCGTCTGACTACGAATTGGGCGGCCCAGGTTCAAATCCCGACCAGGACGCTGGAGATTTTTCTCGCAGTGTTCCCATGCCTTGCGCTCTTAGGTGATCTCAGCCTCCTACTACTCTCATGATTCTGCTAACAGTTCCGATTAACTTATGGACAAGATATATGTAAATTTGAATGCCAGACGCGGTAGTTGTGCGGTCTAAGAATCGGGATGGCGTCTACTAGCTTCTGTATTCAAATCCACTTTGGGACAGAGTTACCTAAACCTTAATCAGAGTAATATACAGATTGACCCTATTCTAAACTCATACACAGAAGAAAAAAAATTATTCCCGTTACCCAATGAAAAACAACTAAATGTTTGGTTTTTAACATTGCTTAGAGAATTCCCATTGTAAATTTTAATACTGTATATGGACTGAAATTAATTCTAGTATATATCCCTTTAAAGATTCAAACTTTAGTCTATTAAAATACTCGAACTTTAAATTTCAACTGAAAATTTATTCAACAGTTTTTATTTTTTTATCTTTCTCTGTTATAACTTTTTAAAGTGCCAATAGGAAATAAGGGTTCTCTACGTAAGTTTGAAAACCAAACGTTTTGTTGTTTTGCACTGGGTATTGAATTGAATTGTGTTTATGGCCTTTAGACATCTAGAGCTCACGCCGGGATAGGGAAGAAGAAAGGATTTAGGAAGATACCAACCATGGTCTATATTGAAGGTGCCATCCTGGCATTTGCCTGGTGTGACTAAGGGAACCCCCTGGAAATACCTCAGTCAGGATGGTCGGGCGCTGGCATCGAACCCACGACCTCCCGAATGCTACGCCAACGCTACTGCGGCTCGGTTTGCATTTGGTAATGGAAACCATTTTACTTTTTCTGTGTACGTTTAACATTTCAGATTACATTTGAGGACGCTTGATTCTTCCATGGAAATATAGACTACAAACAACATTAGGTCATTTAAAACCATTCCTGATCGTACATCTTGTCCCATTCTACGATTTTCTATCACCACTTTTTCAGGGTAAATAAAAAAACAGAAGAATAACTTTCTTAATTTTCACCATTCGTTATTTTTGGTTAGGGGTAACACATCGATCCCAGAGTTACTTCAAAACGTTTTACATATCCTTTCATAGAACATATTATTTGACCCCCGTCCTCCCCGTTGAAATGTTTAGATTGTTCCTGTCTCTGAGGCCTAATGGTTGAGTTTTGGTAACTGAGAAAGTAAGCCCGTGAAAATAATGCAGAATATGTCTCGGCATATGTTCCGTAGTTTCGAGATTACAGAGGGTGGTAAACTTTATGAACACCCGGTATAAGATTTGCTGTTCTTCAACAGTGACTCCTCGTTCGTTCCTAAAGCATTCGTTTCCAGTTTTTTATTTCGTAAAATGTTCATACTGTAACAAAACTTGACCATAAGGAGGGCGGCGCCTTAGTTCTGTATGGCTTACCGAGATCGATGTGCCCCATTTTAATAAAGAAGGTAGATAGATGAAACTAACCACGATGTTGAATTAATGTTACACTAATTCTTACGCCCACATCAATCACCATACCTATTACCTAAGAACAACTGCGTGACCAGTTTTTTATTGTGTCTGCAATCCGATTAAAGTAGGCCCCTTCGTCCATACATTTAAATACATAAGAGTGCATAAAAATACACGGAACGAAGTTTTGCCCTGAATACTCGGTCACTCAAACAATAAACCTAGGTGCTTGAGTTCGTACTTGTATAATTGAAACTTACTCTAAGCATAAATTGCACATGCTTGGGCTAATTAAAAATGAAATTTGATTAACAATTTAATAAAACAAATATCGATAGATATTTACAACCAAAAACAAAATATGTCAAATCACATTAATCTACAAAATAATAGAACAATTACGTACTTACAACCAGACGATTACGTCGTCATTTCGTCCCCCGTAGATATCATTTGGATTGGAATTATTGCCAGATGTTTGGGGTAACGGAAATTGAAGATCACAATCGATCACAGCAAAATGCAGTCGCATATAAACCAAATTCACTGCCACAAAACTATAGCCAAAACAGAAGGCGAAAATGGTGGTAAGGATTTGACCCTATATTTATTTTATAGAAAGTCAAATCACACCAAGGAATAAGCCAAATAATAAAAGCGACCTTTCCACTAAAGCATTGATGTGATTTGGCTTAGCATTGGCTTATTATTCGGGAGAGGTCGCGGGCTCAATCCCAGCGGCCGACCATCCTGACTGAGATTTTTCCATCAGTCGCACCAAACAAATGCTGGGTTGGTACTTTCAATTTAGGTCCTGGCCGATACGTTCCCACATCCTATCCCCTCCCATATCCTGAGCCTTAGTTGCCTAAAGACCGTAAATAAAATTCAGAATTCTTGCCTTATATACCGAGGCCTGAGAAAAAGGATTGCTACACTGTTAAAAATTTTCGTCCAGTTGCCTGGAAAAAAGCCAGGAGGCCTGCTGAATGTAACGTGATTAACAAAATTAAAAAACTATTCAGTTTCTAAACTTATTGAAGCAAAGAATTATTAGAAGAATCTTTTTCTAGTATTCTACAGCTTCACAATCTGAATCTCAATAATAGTCGAAATTTGAACCTGCGTTATAGTGGAGAACATTTCTTTTAAGAATTCTTTGCTTCAATATTTTTCTGGAATCAGATCATCCAGCTTCCTGACTTTTCTCCAGGCAATTGGACGACACTTTTTAACGGTGTAAAGGTCTTAAATATAGTTCAATTCAACTCTTTCAAGAAAGCAAGATGAATATCAACAACACCGAGCGGCCGTGGTTTAGTTTATAGAGCGTTTGCTTCGCATTTCGGAGGTCCTGGGATTGAGATCAGCGGCCGACCATCCTGAATGAGGAATTTCCATAGTTTTTCTTAGTCACACCACTCAAGTGATTGAATGATACTATTAACTTAGATCAGGGTTTCTGAACATTAGGGTCGCGACCTCCAGATGGGTCGCGGCTGTGTGCAAGGGGGTCGCAAGGGGAGGTGAAGAATTAATTTCACTAGGGTTTTGTAAGTTAAAACTAACAAGTTGCAAAGAAGACATTTTATTTTGCTTGTTGTTTGGTAGTGAAATTTGTTGAATAGTTTTGGATATTATAATTAGGATAATTATTATGAAATACAACAAATCAGCTGTCATGTTTTGAAATGAAAAGCAAAATTAAAATATTTGTGGGTCGCTTTCTAGAAGACATGGTAAAAGGGGGTCGCAGGATGAAAAAGATTGAGAAATGTTGAATTAGGCCATAGCCTACTTCTTCCTGCATCCAGGTTTAGCGATATATGCCTAAAAGTCATAAATAAAATTCAATACAGTAATGTCAAGAACCAATATAGTAAAAAAGTATAAAACTACATTAAACCTCGTTTATCCGGAACGATTTTCGAAAAATAAAAGTGTACTTTTTTCCAGTAATTCAAAATACTTGTATGCCGTATACAAGTGAGTCCCTCTAGTTAATTCTTTCCAGTGTAAATATGTTGTGTTCTATTTGTCTTCAACCAAAGAAAAATGTTAGTGTATTTTTATATTTGTAGGTGCTTATAAAATGAAATAGTAAATCTGCTTTATCCGCAACGGGTCCCGTCCCACCTAGTCCGTATAAACGAGGTTTTACTGTATACGTAAAATAATCATCTCCAGCCATCAGTTGGTGGCGAGTGGGAGAAATGTTTTTCGATTTATAACTAAATAAATAATGTTCCAGCAGTGATGGGGGAAAACGAGAAAGGAAACACAACATGATGAAAACGCGAAGACAACAATAGCTTAGAATAATAAGACAAACCTTTTAGTATAGAGAAACCATTTACATTTATTAAACGCCAAATGCAGCAAACGCTATGGCCATAGCTCGTAGTATGAAAGGGAAGTAAATTCCGATTTTGGCAGCCCTTGGAGGGAGCTTAAAGCGTAAATTCCCCCTCCTTATCTTCATTTGGCACCCCCAGCGAGGGGCACATGCCTCCTTAGCTCCCACTAGCTGTGGTCCTAGCAAACGCTCAACATATTAAGCATTATAACAATAAATTATAATAACTGCTATAATGAAAATTATGGTTATATAAACTCATAAATATTAACCGCAATACATTTTGAAAGCAATCATTTATGTAGGTAAAATAGTTTTTGAACATACACTTTATGACATTTTGATATTTTTGTGCTCTAAAGGTATCAAAACATAGGCGCTAAGTTACCCTAGTAACAGTTGGGAAAAGGTATGAATAATATGATAAAATTAATTTAACAGTTTGTTTATTTTCTTTTTAAGATGGTAACTTAATAATTTGTAAACTTAGAAATGAAAACAATATTGAAGTATTTTTTTACATAAATACATAACTATTTTAAAACATATTAAAAATTGTTTGAACGAAATCATTCTAATTAAGTAAAGAGTCCAGTCAGAAGAGATAAGCCATATAGTTAATCAAGGCGTAATTACTATTTAGTTGCGTTGACCTGACATCTATTGGCGATCTGATGTATCATTATTTGTTCTCGGGTGAGTTCTGCAGACTGTTGTTAACAGACCATCCGACAAGAAGTAGTAAGATCACAGACAGATTATCAGATTACAAACAGGTGCTACATGCATGAGATTTGATAACACTGTAAATACTTATGTTTTTGACAAATAATTCAAAACATTATTCTTAAAATATGTTGAAGTTTTGGTTGAAAGTAATTTTACAATTGTTATTCAAAGATTTTTTTTGCTACCTTGCTATTTCATTATAGCTTCCTGTGTGTTTACGAACTTACTTTCAATTCATTTCTTGTACAGTCATCGCCAAAAGTTTGTACCCAGTCCTAATTTTTTCTTCGAATAACTTTTGCAATACATAAACAATTTCAATATATTGTTTTCTATATGTTACAGAGAATTACACTGTATTTACGTTACAGCAAACCGCACTCAAATCGGTTTATCTATTTCAAAGTTATCTGTGAACGAAATTTTACGACTGGGTAAAAACATTTGGCGCCGACTGTACATGTTAAATTCACAAATAAACTACGGTACCGCTCAGTCATTTTTGTATCCATTTTTCTTCAAGATACGAGATACAAAGTGGCATAATTAGTAGGCTCTTCAAGGCTAAATTGGCTAAAAACAATGCAATATAATTACAATGACCCAGCTGGTAATAACCTTATTTCTGCTACCAATTAGTACTTACTGACACACTCTAACTTAATATCCAAAAATGTACAAAATCTTATTTTAAAAAGAGTGTTGAAAAAGTTCCAGGAAATGAAACTTGATAATTAAATTCAATTCCTCTTCTACACAAGAGACTTCTTCCCCCTTTTTTAATAAATCTCAATTATCTGTTGTAGCTCCTGAAAAATGCCTAATTTAATTTTTCCATCTTGCATTGGTCGTGTTCTTAGTCTTTTCTTGGGAAATCCCATGTAGAACACTTATCGTCCAGCTTCCATCTGTTCGACTAACCTGTTTCATATTCTTCAAAGTCTTGATCATAACTTCTACCATTCTTTGAGATTCAATCCATTCATTTATCTTCCTACTCCTCCTAGTTATTCTTAACATGTACCTCTAAACTGCTCTTTGTGTAAACACTTAATTGTTGCGTCTTTTAAATGTTTACGTTTCACATCTATATGCAATATCGCAGGCAAAATGCGTAGATTACAGAGTTTGCGCTGGCTTTCCAGAATAAAGCTGAGACTACCGAGCGGCCGTTGCTGAGTAGTAGAGCGTTGGCTTAGTATCTGGGAGGTCGTGGGTTCAATCCCAGCGACCGACTATCCTAACCGAGTATTTTGTTTAAGCTTCTCCTCAGTCACATAAGGCAAATGTCGGGATGATACCTTTAAAGTAGGCCCTGGCTGACACGTTCGTGCATCCTTTCCCCTTCCCTATCCCTGTCTGAACCTTAGATGCCTGAATGCCATAAATAAATTGAAATAAAGTTGAGCATAACGACCTCCATGCCATGCCTAATTTATTTATTTCCTCAGTCATTTTAACCGTAGCTTAATATACTCGTGAATTACGTCAGTCGTCTCTCCAAAGATCTTCATTTCTTTTTTTTTTCTTTTCAGTTCTGCTGTTTGTAGACCTACATTACTTTTCTTTTTACTTCATTTCGTTTTAAATTTATATTTTCAAACTTTATTTTTAATAAATTCTACCATTCTGGTTCGTAGTTCTCTTACACTTGAAGAAAAGAGGATTACGTTATCAACGAGTCTAAGGCGATTAAGGTATAAATATTTGCTTGTTTTGAAAGGATTCCGTAGAATCATCATAACTGCTGTTTCCATGACGACGGGAGGGACAGGGGATACTTCAATTTTCGAAGGGATCAAACTCGTACAGGCATACAAGTTTAACTTAGTTTGATGTTATGCAACCTATGATAACACGTTCCACAAGAGTAAATTGTGCACCATGTTCTTTTTTTAACTTTTCCGTTCTTTTCAATTATCTCTTTTGCAATCAGCGTTTTAATTAGACATTACACATTTCATTAATTGTTCGCTCTAATCGAATTCCTCCTTTAATTTGAAAATTCCAAATACCAAAGTTAGTTCTTACTCTCTGAAGTAGTAGATTATTTCGTGTTAGTAATGACATATCTCACTGCAAAGCGTGACGCCATTATTATATTGCTATTAACGTCGTAAACGAGTTGGTGATCTACCAAGGTTCGGGAACTACAGTTTTGTTATTAAAGTGCGCCCCGAACCGCTCTGTTGAATGGATGCCCGAGCAAGTTTTAGACTTAGTACAACGCGAATACATGTTAATCTTGGGTATGCGAAAAGCTTTAGTATCAAAGGATGCACTCTCCTTGTAGTCAAGAGGTCTTGGGTTCCGTTTTCCGAAGAGGTTATCCAGATGGAAGTTTCGCTGATCTCCATCAGTATCATTATGAGAATGGCGAGATAGTAATTTGAAAGAGGCTGCCGTCTGCAATCCTACCCTTTTCACTACCCTGTGATCTTTAGTAGAACAAAAAGTAAGGATAATATTTTCCGTGTAATTGTTCACGTGCTTTGCATTTTTCGATACACTACGAACCCCCTATTTCGAATATCATTATCGGCATGAACGCCTGGCAGTACCGCAACCTGCCTAACTCCACTACATCGCGGCACTGCATACTACGTTAGGAAAACCGAAAGTTAAGAATAAACTACACAACTTCTTAACAATTGGTTTGCAACCAAAGTTGATTACAAGACATTTCTTACTTACTCTATGGCTTACGGAGCTCGCGAGTTCATCGCCGCAGTAATACACCTTTCCCATGGGACTTTATCCTGAGCAAGATGAAGCCAGTTTTCATCACGAATACCTACATCTCGAAGATCCCTTCTAATATTGTCCTTCCAACGTCGTCTCGGTCTTCCTAATGGTCTCTTTCCCTACGGCTTTTCAACCAAGATGGAATATATTCTTCGCCCCTCCCTCTCATCAGAGCTACATGGCTGTCAACCTTAGTCGTCGCGATTTTATTGTTTTTTACAACATCGAGTACTTTGTATAGTCAGTTTAGTTCTTCATTATACAGTCTCATCCATTCGCCAGTCATCTCGTCTTATTTCGGCCCGTATATCTTTCTCAAGGCCTTATTTTCAAACATTCGTAATTTGTGTTCCTCTGCTAAGGTTTGCACATACTGCAAACTTGCACATACTGCAAAGTTGCTAATACAAGGTATTTGCTCTGCTAATACTTTCGCAACCGCAAAGTATTACCGGCAGAATAACCGTTCTGTATATTTTCAATTTAAACTTTCTGGACATTAATAGCGAGATTAGGAATTTCTGGGCTGAACAGAAACATGCATTACCCGATACTTAGCAAATTTTTATTTCTTCCGTGATCTTGTTACATATGCTCCTAAGTATTTAATTTTTTCCTATGTTTTCATTCTGAATTTTTATGTTGTTACTTTCTTTATTGTCTGTCTTTCGGTTTGTTATCATATTTTCTTTTCTCTATGTTTACCTGTAGAGCGATCTCATGGCAAGCTTCTACTAAAACGTCAGTGTTACTTTGGAGTGCATCTATATCGTCCCCTATTAAATGTATACCATTAGCGCATACGAAATGCAAAGTTAAACACTAGTGATGATAAGACATCATCTTGGTTCAATCCGCTGCGAATCTTGAAACCATCTGACATATTATTACTTATCCGTACTCTGCTTAGCATTAAACACTAAAAGTAGTTAGATACACAGAGGGTATATTAGAAGTCAATATATATCTCGTGAAATATGGAGAGCTCGAAGATTTGGATTTACAGACCTTGATTTACTTTGTCTCTTTCAATTTAGTTGACTACAACCTTTCCACATTGTATATTTGCACTTCATGTACTCAGTTCCCTTTTATCTGTATTTGTTTACGTGCTAGCTTTTCAAACAGACTGAGTACATGCATATAATGCAAAACAAATACCGCGTGGAAACGTTGTAATCTTACCAAATTTAAAGCAGCAATGTAAATAAAAGTATCTAAGTCCAAATCTGAGTCTAGTTTCACTATATCTACTTTTGTTTAGGCGCCTAACATACCATACACACTGAGTAGATATAGGGCAAAAATATTGTAATGTTCCACGTGCTTCTCATAATCACGAAGTAAACATTATAGTAGCGTGAGTACTACATGTGTATAACAAGTGACGCAAGGTAGATAAACAGTGAAAACAAAGCAGACGATACATCCAGTTTCAACAAGAAGTCACAGATGGAGCCACCACCGACAAAAAGGAGAAGTTTGAAGACAGCAGAAAGATGCCTATAAAAACCCGACGCGCTTTTACAAATTATCACTTCCCTGGGTGATGACTTATCTCCTCTTTCATCGTACTCAGTTGCTGTCGGACTGGTGTCTTCCTTCCTGCCCTCAGTTGCTGTCGGACTGGCGCAACACCTATCGTAGCTCTCTTCTACGAGGCATATCACCCGAGAAGAAGAAGCCATAAAAGTGTTACTCTTTAAACTCATCCAAATTGTAACTTACTTAGGTACGCTCTTTTTATTAATTTATTGGACTTAGATCATTTGGTAATAATACTGGTGATGGGCAAAAGCCACAAATCCCGTGTATCTAGCTTGTCTCTACCTCAACGTCACGCTGAAAACAGCAGAACGTTACGATGTCATAAGGTAAGGTTGTAGTCTTTGTGTTTATTTTGTTAAAAGAAAAGACAAAAGAAAAAAAATGGGTCCTTCGTTTCCTGGGAATTGAACCAAAGTGTTCTGTAGTGGTTCTCTGCCACCGAAGTACAAGGAACCTAATCTACTTTTGTGCACATCGGCTATGCTTCTTGGTGAACGAGATCATATTCCACAAAATACCGAAATACATGTCACTCGATGATGCTGTGAAGTTAAATCTTTACGTGATTATTTATTTCTGCACATTTTGTAATACAAAATTGATTCTTTATAAATCGTACGTCACTTCTCTTTATTGCCATGGTAACCCTGTCCCAATAAATAATGCACTACTAACGTTTTGTATTGAATGGCTACTTGAATATTATTCAGTGTTCATCTGCGCAAAACTTGACTTACCTATGGATTACGGAACTGAATGAAACTCCAGTAGCTCTTGCGTACACGTAATGGAGAATAAAAAATTAAAACATCAAAGGTAACACAAAATATTCTCGTGTTGCTGCTATGATATCCATTAGCTATACTTCAACCTGAGCATATAATTTCAAATCAAAGCGTATTACAGTGAAAACAAAGTAAATAAATAAATTTATATTTTTAAACAAATGAGTAGACACTGTCTACCCTGCATATCCTGAGCATTCGCCATTGCTCATTAACCTTCTTCCGTTCCGATGACAAATTCAAGTTCGTCTCGAAAATTATTCCTGTATCATGAAGAATTTCAAAACTATTATTATGTGTACATCTCTGCCATCGAACTCAAACAGTGGCGGCCTCCCTGTTTGGACACATTTCTTGCAGTTTCCATGCCAACGGAGATGTTTGATATCATAATTTAGCTGACCTGCCTACTTTTTTTCAACTTTATAATGCTGTGAAACGAACACAAAGCTAGTCAAAAAAGTATACATTTACATCCATACCGTGTCTTTTATTTATTTGGTCCGTCAAAGCCTAAACTCTATTTGGTTATGACGTAGTCGTGATGACAGGCGTTCATTTATAGCAGAAATGTCACGCTGTATAAACAATACTTTTATAGTGCCCAAACGGAATTATTTTCAGAGCTTCAGATTGTTAAGCCCCTGGAATTCAATGTTGACCAAACTATGCCAATATTACAAGCAACTAGTAATATCTTCACTTATATAAACAAGAATTCCAGATTAAATTGAAATCTCTTTTGTTAAAGCCTATTCAGCAAATGTATTTAACTTAAGAGCCCTCCGTACCTACGGTGCGAGTGGGTGTTTGAGTTTTCATATTTTTAAAGATATTGAACAAATGAAAAACAATAATGAAATTTTGAAAAGCGACCCCAATAATACTTGTGAACGTGTATCAAATGAAGTACCTGACATTTTAACTTTTTTTAGCTAAAAATTAGAATACCCATATTTGATGACGCAATTCCAAGTGTTCTAATTTCCCAGCTAAAGTCAAGAATGTCAAAATTTCAGATATTCCATTTGATACATGTTCACAAGTATTATTGGGGCCAGCTTTACAAAATTTCATTGTAGCTTGTCATTTGTTAAATATCTTTAAAAATATGAAGACTCTCACACACACTCGCACCGTAAGTACGGATGCCTCTTAACCAGCTGATCCACGTACTATAGTCATGTCTTACTCTACCGATAGGTCTTATGTATCCAGCTAATAGTAGAAATCATAAATAATAATTTCACTTGAAATTTACACAGAAAAAAAATGATAGCTGACGTGACCGGGATTCGAACTCGGCTCTTCCAGTTGGGTATGCTGTCCATTACACCACCACAGATGTTAAAACTGCGGTCTTGAATTATCTATCTCACAATGATAGAATAACATTACACAGGAGTTTTAAGACATCAATTACCATAAATCAATCCCAGAAATAATAAATAATCCGTTCTCTCCTTTTTTTTAAAAAAAAATATACATTTTTTGTATAGTTTTTATAATTAGTTTCAAACATCGAATCATAAAAGGCAAAGTACTGCAATCAACCGACTAACGAATTCCCTTAAAAAGGAAAAACATAGAAGACTAATATAAGCGTTGCTATGACAACTACAGTTTCATTTTACAAGTACGGTGTACGTCAAATAAATAGCGTCAAGTGATCGAGGGAAATTAATTCCACTTCCTTCCGTCAGAGAGCGCTAGCTTACTTTCTCCCCTCCTGTCTGCTTTGAGGGTCATCTATTGGGGCTCTTTTTTTATTATTCTTTTGTTCGTTTCAATGTCAACAGAGTTGAGGTTAGGAGAAAGGTTTCGTTGTTCGTCAAACCCTACACTTATTTCACATCTGTCATTTCCACAGCAACAAATAAAGTTTTTAGTTAATTTTCATCACTTCCATCTGCCCCGCAGGATTCACAATGCGTCAATAAGTAAGCATATTGAAATCAAATTTAAACCGAGCCACCAGAAATAATAATTTTATTATCTGACAATTCATACAATCGCTTATGCATTGTAACGCACAGTTAAATTTTCGTGTTTAAACTTTCATTTAGCATCTCTATATTTAAAAATGCACATTGAAATAAAAAAAACAACAACATATTTGTGAGTTTTACGAATAGTTATAAAATAATTTTCTGAAAAGGACACGGGCAAAGTGTAAACTCGGTCGATGTATCATTATCATTTTTTTTTCATCAATAGGATCTTCAAATCCTGCGGTCCTTGCAAAAATTCTTCCGCTGTAATAACGGTAAAATTCTGATTCATCCCAAGTCTGGAATGTTCTCCTTGGGCACGTAGAAGTCGACTGGATACACAGCAGGATTCTGGCTGATATATCTCAGAGCATTCTCTTCGAGCACGTAGAAGCCTGGTGGGTATGTTGTAGGATTCTGGTTTATCTCTTGCAGAACGTTCTCCTTGGGCACGTAGAATGACTGAATTGTTATTAAAGTATTAAAGGAGCTGATGAGCTTCTAAGAAGAACGGGACCTATAGTTCAGTGGACCACGGCGGGATTTGAACATGTGACCACTCGCACTGAAAGCGAGCGCTTTAATATCTCGGCCACTCCAAGGTCATTTGGGCATGTAGAAGTTGGTCGTATAGTTGGGATGAAGGAAAATGAACTTTGCTCGTCGCATTGAGTCACCTGTTTCGGGAATTCCTTCCACCATTCCTTAACGTTCCGAATTGAATTCATTGATGCCATACTCATTTCCTCATCCAGCGACAGACTGTTCATCGCAGCCATCATTATTTGTTTGCTTGCTTGAGAAGACATCAAACCAAGCTTCCTTTCTGAAAAGGAATTTTGGGAAACCTTCTCCAGCTACTTCGAAACTAAGTAACTATGTTTACAACCTTTAAAGAAATCAATATGGCTTCTTTCGTATCTCATTATTAAATATTTGCAAATATTTAAAAAAAAAAACTATGTTTATCAATATTGAGGTAGATTGGTATTCAGAATCTAGTACACACACGCCATCTACGATCTAATTTCTTAACCAATTCGCTGCAACCCAATTAGCATTATTACAAAACGAGTTGCAGCATATTTCAGGATAAGTCCAGAACGGGCGCCAGTTATATATGATCATGGTTTCTTCGAACTCGTCTTATCACGCCCATCAACATGGTAGAGGTAGCTATTTCAGTGTATAGTCTCTGATATCGTTGTAGACATATACATATACGCAGACATAAGCGCTTTATATAGAAAAAAATGCGCATGCTTTAATACAGGGTGATTCAATGTTAATTCTTCATTTTCAAACACTCATATGAGCTTCTTGGTCAATTGTATTCAAAATACTGAGAAGTGAGATATATATCTTGGCCAATATCTCCAATATATCATCAAATTAATATGTATATGAAAATAATTCCTTTGAAATGTCGTTCGTCTTGGGTAAATTCACTTGTACGATAGTTTCACCAAGTTCCCGTAATGCTTTCAATTGTGCTTACCAATTTCCCTTCCTTGTAGATATTTCAAACGCAAAGTTAGTACGACGCTTCCACCAAACTTCCACCTCCCACCTGGATACTTTTTTCTTCGTGGTCACACCGTACATACAACCAAGCAGCCTGGCTCAGTGATAGAGCGTTGGCTCAGCATTTGGAAGCTCGTGGATTCAATCTTAGCAGACGACCATCCTCACTGAAGTTTTCCCAGTTTTTTTCCTTAGTCACACCAGGCAAATTCCGGGATGGTGCCTTCAACTTAGGCCCTGGTCGACACCTTCCTGCATACTTTCCCTCCCCTATCCCGCCCTAAGCCTTACATGCCTAAAGACCATTAATAAAATTCAAAATAAACTGGGTAAACAGAAACAGAAGATTAGGGACGTTAATGTTATGCCGGCAGTTCCATTTGTGCGTGGCATGGAAAGCATTACATTAGCAGAATGCCGGGATGGCACCTAAAGTAAAGCCCTGGCCGAAACCTTCCCTATTCTTTTCTGACCTAAAGATACCAAAAAGCTTTAAATAAATTGAACTGAATTCAACAGAAAACATCATTAATCAAACCTTTGAGTCCTTCGACGATATTTGAAAGGGATTATTTCAAATAGTGGCTAATTTGTTGATATTACAAAATGCCAAATTTATATATCTCATTTATCAATATTTATTGTTAATTAATAATGAAAAATGTAGTGAATATTTGAAAATGATTGGTCAA
>JAGDQP010047248.1:0-15079 GCA_022664845.1 Lepisma saccharinum
TTTAGCGCCAGACCATTGCGTTCTGACCAAACATGTATATTTTCTAGATTAGAATAGCTTAATCAGATATAATGAATTGGCTTTTTTAGAATGGTTGCAATAAGTGGTCCCACTATAGTTTATTGCTGTATATGATAGTTACTCTATATTATAGGTGCTTCTCTTGTGTTGAAATGTGTACAATGCAGAATCTGATGCAAACTCAAGGGGTAATGCAATTTCCAAGCCTGCAATCATCCGTTGATTTTGCAGTAAATTCTCCATTGTACGCATCCGAATGGTATAATAAGAGGAACACGTATAATACAGAGTTACTGTCCTATCATATACAGTATAATCAATTATATATGATAGTTAGTTATTGTAACTCATAGAAAAAAGCTCATTTACTGTATTAGCTACTTGAGGCATTGTCACCATAGGCGCCTGCTGGCTCGCTGTGGGAGAAACGATGGGTAAGTCATATTTCTGACTTGGGCATAGTATTCGATGATAAACTAACGATTACAAAGCACATACTTTAAGTTCAATTAATCGAGTTCTGGGGCTTATAAAAAGACAATATTTCCAATTTTCCGACTTCCACTCAATTCTGAATTTAGGCTGTTCTATGCACTGGTCATGACTAAACTATCATACTGTAGTGTAGTTTGGAATCCTCGTTGCGTAGTACACATTCAAATGTCAGAAATTATTCAAATGTCCTTTCTAAAGTGGTTGTGTAATATACTTCTAATTTCATATAATTCAAGCTTTTATAGATTTCGGGGTAGCCGAGAGGCTAGAGCACTTCCTTTCTGTGGGCGTGGTCGCGGGCTCAATACCCGCTGGGGCCATCGACGGTGTGGTTCGGAGTCCAATTTACCAAACAACTGTAGGTCTCGTCCTTATGAGAACTCTATGTAGAAGACGGACAAGGTGTTCCTCAAACAATTAATTGAAAGCAATGTATCTATCTATTTATCTATCAATCTATCTATCTAAAAAAATCTATATATATATATATCTATATACTATATATCTATATAGTATACTATTTATATAGTATTCTTAGTTACTATCCCTTACTATGCATGATTGTTTCTGTGAAAGGTCTAAAAAATATGCTTCATTCCGATTAAAGTACGCTTCTACATAGTCCAGTAAACATTCGCCTATTAGTCGATTACATAAACTGGTTAACGAAGAATATCTAAGGAGCGATATTGAAATATGGAGTACGCCAATCTTTGCTTTTAATAGAAATATTCGTTAAAGTACTGTACATACATTTAGTTTCTGCGTTTACTAAATTGCTAACAGTTGCTTTTGTTGTTATATTTTTTTATTATTGTTAATTCTTTGTTACCCTTATAAATATTATTATTATGGTGATGTACCTAATTTTTATATGGAATGATTGATCTTATCACTAAGGGTACATGTTAAGTAGTAAGTTTATATTTCGGTCTGTAGGAATCTTCTAACAATATTTCTGTCTGTATCTAGTATAACGAATCTTTGGGCTGAAGACACGAGATATTTGATGTTGAGGGCTTGTAGTTGATCTATTGTTGATTGGCGGACAACGCCAGTTGTTGATATAATTATGGGACATATTTTTACTGACTTAAGATTCCGCATTTGTTTGACTTCGGAGCTCAGTTCCAAATATTTGTTTATCTTTGTAGAGTAGATTATGGTTGAGATAACTTGCGATGTCTTCTTGTTTGTTTTATTAAGCACAATGTTGTTTGATCTGTTTGCTTTGATAGTTTTGTCTGTTCTTATTTCGCGATCCCAATATAATTTGTATCTATCGTTCTCTGAGATTTTGGCGGGGTGTATTTGTAGTAGGGTGCATTTTCCGCTTTGAGGTTGCTGTTTTTCGCAATCTATTGATGGATAATTTTTGCTATATTGTTATGTTTATTGGTATAAACGAAGTTAGCGAGTGTGAAACATCCCGTTATGTGTTCTATGGTATCATTCTTGGTGTTGTTCCTTCTACGTTTGTCTTCGATTGCTTCTTCAAGTATGTGTTTCATGTAGTTTTTTGTCGGGATGGTCCTGTCTTGGATGAATCCTGCTGTTTTATTGTATATGTCTGCTTGTTTTAACCAAATATTTGAGGCGTCTTTGTCGACCCATGGGCATGTGTAGTTGTGTACCATCTGGTTGGCATGTGTGCCGTGTAGCTCTTTCTGTTTCCAGTTTATTTTAGGCTGTTCGTAATTGTTTCCTGTCCTATTATTTTCATTTCCTATCTATAACGGTGAGCTACTTACATAGCTTCACAGATAACTTTGAACATTTTATTCTGTTTGTTTTTATGTGTGAAATAGTCCTGAAATTAGCAATTTCGCTGAGGTGTAATCGTTTTATATCTAGAATTCCCATATCTCTTAGATTAGGTGGTAGTGTGATTCGTTCTGTTGCTGCAATGGTATTATGCACTCGGTGTCTCGTCATGCTGGTTCTGATACTTCTGTTTAGGTTTTCTAAAGTACTATCGATTTAATTAATGACTTCGAATGTGTACGTTAGGATTCGAATGGCGTATGTGTTTATAGCTTTGACTTTGTTACCTCTGTTTAGGCAGGTTGTAGGATAATGTTTACACTATCCTGGAATGCTTCTCTGAGTTTCAGTTTGGTTTTAGAACGCGGAGTTGGAGAAATCATAGGTATTTGTAGCTTCTGTTAGTGGTTCAGTAATTTGATCTTGATCGATTGAGAATTATCTTCTTTTGTTACCGTACCTCTCCTTAGGTATTAGTTTATATTTTTCTATCCCTAAGTTCATTCTGATTGATGTGCTTAATTTTGCGGTGATACTTAGAAGTTGGTTCGGTACCTTGCAAATAGTTTCAGTTCGTCCATGTGTAAGAGATTATTAATCGTGTATTTCTCGTTGCTCAGTGTTTTGAGGGTGAATCCGTAGTTGGTACTTTTGAGTATGCGACTTAGTTGGTTTAGGACCATTTGTACAGAACGATAGTGCACTCAAGGAATTTACTTTGAATATGCAGTTGACTTTCTGAATTGGTCTGCTCTTTAGGTAAGTTGATTCTCCTGGTAGGCATAGTACTGTAGTTCATGTTTCGATTGCGTGCTTTAGGAATTTTTCATGTTCTCGTTGATTTTGTATTTTGTGAGAATGTGGATTAGGTATGATTGGGGTACACTGTCAGATAATTTCCTGTACTCGATGTACACCATATTTAAGTTTCTTTCTTGTTGAATTGCTTGGGCTATAATTACCATGCCTGTCATAGATTGTTCTTTCATGCTTTTGAGTTTTTTTAACACATCCTTTCTGTTCTGTCATGATTTTATTGAAGTCTAGTTGATTGCTTACTTCATTTGCAGTTGAGGAGTTCTGTGAAAGAACGGCTCAACTTTGAAAGCGCAGTTCTAAGAAAAACGGGTTCGAAAGTTTTATATGTGATTGATTTTACCAGATTTCCTTTGCCTGTAGATATTTTGACATAATATGGAAGGCATTGCATGAATCACAGGGAAGAAGCTATATTAATCCCTGATGTTAATACAATAAGATAATTAATCACAGAAGTTGAGTCCTTTTTCCATAGAAGGAATTTCTGAACGACGTATCCGCATCAAACCTGGAACGAATGTTCTTGGACTCCCCAGAAAAAGGCTGTCAGGGTTTCCAAACCCCAAGCACCTCAAGTTGTCAGTATTGCCACCTTATGATAAAATATAATATCGCAATGGCTTCTATATCGTTTAACGGGTCTGCACCAAAGTTTGGAAAACTATTCTTCTACATAATACGAAGGAAACAGTACCCCTCCATGTACCTCAGTTGTCAGTGTTGTCAAACTTAATTTCAAATTGAGTTTTTAAAAGCTGCAAGAACCTCTATACTGTTTCATGTATCCCCACCAAACTGGCACCAAGCTTTCAGCACCGTACTAAACAGGAAAGCAACTAACTAAGTGACGGTCTTCACCCAGTAAAACATCCAAGATGTCAGTGTTGCGAGCCACTAAATTTAGGTTCTGCAAAGACTTCCACACCATTCAAAGTATCTACGAACCTGTAGATTAGTAGCGATTCGACGGAAGAATAGTTTTTGCGGCAGCGTTTTTTTTTTTCACCCTCTTGCAGTCTACTGTTACTTATTTGCACTTATGTACGAGTGTAATTCGCTATCAGAATGCTTTATGTTTATTTGTTTGAACGTTATATAATTCTACACCCCTTGACCGATTCGAACGAAATTTGGTACATATATTCCTTAGGATCTAGGAGGATTAACTACCTTATTAAAAGGTTGACAACCCCCGAAAGGGGGAGAAACAGGGGTGTCGGTTCAATTAATCAATAGACCATGAGTGTAAGATTATATCCCTGCAGGCTGAGTAGCCCACACCACAAAGCAGTTTACCGGGTTAACTACCTTCAAGTGGGCAAATATGAAAATCCTTACTTTCAATTGGCAACGGCTATCCTAGTTTTTCGATTCGACACCCTGCAGAGATGGGGGAATGGAGGCGAAAAACCTCTGGATCCTGCATCAACGGGCAGCTAAATCAGCTAATAGGTTGGAGGTCTAATACAGCTAATAGGTCACGAAACGGAAAAACGACTTAACCCTTAGTAAGCCGTTCTTCCATAGAATTCCGCAATTATAGAAGTAAGTATTTTGTAGATTGTTTCGAGACACGTAATTGGTCTGCATGCTGATGGATCATTCGTACTATTTTCCTTTGGTAGATGAAGGTTCTGCCTTTTGTGAGAAAGGTAGGCATTGAGTTCGGTGTTTGGATGATGATGTTGAAATATCTGGCTATGTATTTATAGGATGCCGTTAGCTTTTCGTACATAAAGTTATGGTCTTGTGGTTTTCCCATTACTGCTTTTAGATGTTGCATCTTGACATTTTTTCGGTGATATAACATTATTCCATTCTATATGTTTTGGATACTGGGGTTTCTTCTTCTTGGATCCAGGTAGCATTTGTGTCATGTGTTGTTTCCATATTTCTGACCAGTAATTTATAAGGTCCTTTATACCTTTCCCATAGAATGTCTTTTGGTTATTTGAGAATTCTTTGTTTCGTATCTGTGTAGTCTTTTAGAGTAGACGCTGAGTTGTCGTGTATTTATCAAGTGTCTAAGTCATATTTTCTTGTTTAAGCAACTCTATTTTGATGAGTTTGATTATTGTAGTTACGTGTTTGATTAGCTTTGGTGATCTGTTATCTTTCTTTTAGTTTGTTAGTCGGTCTAATTTTACATGTATATTCTCTATTCGTATCCCTAATCTATGCATCCATGCTGGTTTCTAAGTTTTTATTTGGTTCCTTGTGTCCTCGTATTGTGGAAATGTTTTTTTGCCTAATGTTCTGACTGTGCTGACGCTTCACAATATATTATTAGGTATACTTCTTCAATATTATTGCTCTCGTTTAAATATTTGGGAAGTATTCTTGTATTTAGGCACGTTACTATATATTATTATTAAGATATTATAACATTTTATTTCTGTTCATAGCATGATTTTAAATAAAGTATTTCTATTGCCATTATTATTATTATCATCGTTGTTTTGTTGTTGTTGTTGTTGTTGTTGCTGCTGCTGGTGCTGTTGTTGTAGAATTTCTTTCGAAGCTTATGATCTTATAATGTCACTTGTAAATTAACTTAGGCCTGTAAATTGATTTAGTAGAGAAAGAAGAAACTATTTATGGCCTTTAGGTGTCTCAGGCGCAGGCTGAAATAGAGTGGAGGAGAAGATGGAAGGAAGTCACCATTCCGGCATTTGCCTCGTATGACTGACTCGTATCCTCAGTCAGGGTGGGCGGCCGCTGGAATCGTTCTCAGAACCTTTTGATTGCTAAGCTAAGGAAGTTGTTTTAGAGAATAAATCAAAATCAAATAAATGTGGTTTTCTTATTCATCCTATTCAAATGGAAAAACCCTTTCTCTGTGATACAAGATCAGACAAGAAGAATGTGATTGATGTGACACTCGAACATTTCAGAGTTGTAAAAATATTCTTTTTGGTGAAAATTAAAATAACAAGGGGATCTGTTTTCACAGGTAGACGGGAAGCAAAAGCTACTTAAGTAGTGTAAAGTAAGTAGGAAAACGTTTCCTTGAATCTGCAGTTTCTTTTTAAGGATATAACATAACATTAAAACATGAAAAATGTCTAAACTGTTGAAATTAGTAAAATTATGATTCTGAGTATTGAACTACACATGGCCGCCACCAAAAGAAACAGTTTAGAGACGTGTTAAAAAAGATAGTGAATCATATTTCGATTATAGACATAAGCATTTATGACAAAATACAATTTTAACATAAACTTTTAGGTTACTGCAAAATTTAGATATGAAAATACACTAGAGGATCTAAAAATTGTTTCTTTAATTCGATAACATTAAAGATTTTCTTCTTGCTAGTCTTGCAGGTCCTTTTACATGTATAAAAATGGTTATTCAGATTGCTGCACGAGTAACTCTTTTTGATAAAATGGGGATTTTCTGGGGAAATAATCTGAAAATTTAAGTTTAAAATTTAACAAGAACAGTTTCTGTATTAATAGTATACGAAAGCAAGTGGATTTCTACCTATACGTTAAAAAAAACTGTTTTTCCACGGCAAATAAACTACTAGTAAATTAGGCGTAATTTACGTAAAATATGTAATGAGGAAGTTGCTTTGCCAGTCCTTACAGTAGCCAAGGATGTAGTCAGATGCAATTCTTTCGGATGAGATTTCTGGCTTTAGATATCTTTTGTACCGGTATTTTTTTATTTAGGGACCCGCATTCCACCCCTGCCTCTTTGCATCCATTGCACAAGACAAGTTGTGCACTTTCTGGGACGTGCATCACGAGCAGATATTCGCTCTCCTTGCCTTGGGGCAGGCATGTCCCTAGAGATTCTTGGATTGCCGGAGTTCCGGCATTCCAAAAAGCTCCTGTGTTCCATCAGTCTGAGACTTCTGGGGTTGTGGGACGGACTTTTGCCAGGCGTCCAGAATGTTCTCCTGGCTTTAATATCATATATATGGACCTTTTGCATGGGGGGGGGAGGAACCCTTTCTACTTATATCCTATTTATTCAGAAGAACAACAAAGAAACATAAAGTACATAATATTTAAGGAGTCAAACAAGGGGAGAAGGACAGGACAAAGACAAAACAGGACAACAAATAACTTGAGCTTCTTCTTCTTATGGCTTCTTCTTCTTCTTCTTCTTCTTGTAACAAGATTAAAAAACATAGAATTAGGTGCGCGTGGATGCGTTGTAAATCTACAAATTTTTTTTTCGCCATTCCATTCCTGGTACTAACTGCATCTTCTTCTTGTCACAGGTTACTCCTTCTGCAGTCTCGTTTCCATTATTCCACACTTTACACAAAATTTCACTTAACTCACGCACTCTCTCCTCACTCAACACACTTTGCTTCCGGGTTCCATAAGATCAGTGTTTTTGCACAATTATTAATTATTATCTTTCCTTACTCGCTATATTATTCATCAGCACCTCTTCCATTCACACACTCACACACTTAGAGCGTCTCTTGTGACGGTTTCCGCCTCAAGGCGCTAGTTCTGCCGGGTTCCAACAGACACAATTATCCTAATTGTGTTCATATTTTTAGTTTATTCACTTCACATTTAAGTTCTGTTTCTTAATAGACGCGGTTGTCACGGCGCGGCTGCGCGTACACGATCGCCCACCAGCTTACCAGCTGATGCATTATTTTCCCTTATCTTGTCTCCTGTACGCGGTCGTTCACGCCGTTCATAAATTTTCTTTTATAGTAGTTGGAAATTCTATCTGTTAGTTCCCTGAGGGCCGCCACCAGTTCCGGAGTTCTCAGACGTCTGTGACGGGGGTCTCCCCCAGGAGTTCTCTCTCATCTCTAGCAAGATGCTCAGTTTCTTGGCATCGCATAACGATATGCTCGGGCGTAGCCACCACTCCACAAGTATGACACATATTGTCCTCGACGATGTTCATCTGGTGCAGCTTCTGTCGAAAGGGACCGTGGCCAGTTAGATATTGCATTAAACCTCCCGTAACTTCCAGCTGCATATCCAATCGTTCCTCAATGCTCGAAAAAATAGAGTATAATCTTCTTCCTTTATCGGTTGCGTTCCATTGGTTCTGCCATGCCTCGACCACGATTGAATTGATTTCAGAAACGTTTTCTGCAGGTCTATGTAGAATTTTAATTAATTTATCTTGGTCTTTCTTTTTTTAGCCAATACATAGCGCCTAATTTCTTAATTTGAAGATGGAGGGGGGGGGGAGGATACCGGTATATAGTATGCAACGAAGGTAGGCTCAAAGTCCATACTATTATTACTCCTAAAGTTATGATGATTTTACATTTAAAAAGGCTGAATTTCGCCAGACAGAAGTCCTGACTCCCAGGATCCATCCTCTAGATATGGTACTGGCTGTAGCCTATGACAGTTTTAAACATATGCATGTATAATTTGCAGCAATTGCGTATTTACCAAGAAACCCATGTGCTATCCAAACCTTGAAATTCATCAGAGTAAAGTTAACTGTATTTGAGTTTGGAACCGGTAAACAGTATTGTAGATCAAAATATCTAATTGATTTAAGTATTAATTGAAGTATTAGAATCGGGCGGCCCGAGTGCAAATCCCGGCCAGAACACTCCCGTGCATGGCTCTATAAGGTTCACTCAGTCTCGTATCAAATTGAGTACCAGAGTGTTCTTGGTACTCCTGAGCACCCTGGGTGGTAAAAGTGGTACGAGGTCTGACTACCCCACCTCACTTCATCCCGTTGATTAAGAATATGTGGAGAGATTAAGAATACCTTCATACGGGACGTGTGCATCACACAGGGAGCACCTATAACTTTACCTTCTTAGTTCAATTTTTATTAACTTTTTCAGTATTTCAACTTATTTTATTACGAGTTGAAAACTGTCTTCCACACAGGAGAGTACATCACATGTATGGAAGCACATCAGTTCTAAAATAATTTTTGTTATGGCATTGTAGGAGTTGGAATTAGATTTTAAAAGCGTACCGAAGAACCACAGCAAAGTGACACAAGCGGATGGACAGCAGTAACATGTATAGAATGTTCAATTAGTACAGAATGTGTGGGTGGAGGAAACAAATGAAGAGCGCTGGCAGAATAAAAGAGGAAGTTTGCAGGAGACTGGGAAGTGGACTGACAGAGACCATCACGCGAGTAATGCATGTATGAGTCAACTAACCAGAATTTACTAGACTAGGTGGACACACATGCATGTTAAATATTTATGTTGCTTCAACCTACATAAATAATCAACACATGATGTGTTGACGGAAAAGTACAAGAAGCTAGGAAGTGAAGATAATTCCGTCCTAAATATTCTAGTTCATAAAGCTAAGAACTAAAAGGAGAACTGCGAAGTAGCTGTAAAAATGTTCTATTTAATCAGCAAATGTAATAAGATTCCATAAATGTGAAGTTGTTACCTGGTTAAAAAATCACAAACGTCTAATTCACTTTACGGCTTTAGTAAACACCAAAGCAGCTAGAATCGAGGTTATAGGTTCGTCCACGAAGTGTGTATCTAATATCTATTAAATACCGTCAACGGGGGTTATTTGGGCACAGAGTTACTTTGGACAAAAAAGTAACTAGGGTAACTAGGGTAAGTCTCGGATTACCCGGGACTGCCCCGGTTTGGACCCTTAAAGTTCCGCGTCTCGGGCAGACTTAATCCGGGACACCTAGAGTCCCGATTTTGTTCAAAATATATAAAACAAAATGTAATCATGGCTGAAAAAACTTTATTTTATATGGGTCAGTCTAGTAACTGTTGACTTCAGCCCGTCACGATTATCCGTCACGTTCGAGTTAAACGACACACATGCCCCTGCCGGGACTCGAACCCGGGACCTTCGAGTCGTTGGCCTAACGCCTTAGCCCGTACGGCGACCCGGTTGGCTAATCATGACTGAAGAAATACAAATAGCCTATGTATGTATAAGAATTCAACTGTCGTATCTAGTGAGTCAGTAGCGTATAGGAAATACGTGTAGGGGGTGTCATTTTGAATAAGAACTCGGGTCAATTAGATGGATTGTATTTAGATAAACTTAATTCTAAACAATTTTCATAGGAAAAATATTCTGATCATTGCAGCCGTTTGGGAGCTACAGTTGATTCAATAATTCCGCACCATAGAAAAACTCTGTTATTAATACAGGGAGCAAAAACTGGACAAAGAGAAAAATTGTTTCCTTTAATCGAGCATGCTCAAAATTACACACAAGTGAAGCATAAATAGAATTTTCTTCTAACTCTAATATGCTTACTTCTTTCCAGATTTCGCTCTATGCATTAATAATGGAATTTTCCTGCTTTTCCTGTTAAAATTGTTTAGAATTTAGTAATATTTCCATCTAAATAATAATTGATCCCAGTTTCCATTGCAAATTTTCTTGACCCCATTTCCTACACGTATTTCCTGAACGTCACTGATTCCGCAAATACGATAGATCAATTCTCTACATGAACTTTTATCATTATGATTTTTGTTTCATTTTTCTACACAGAGTAGTTTTTGAGTTATTGAAAAAGAAACTGAAATTTGAAAAAATAAAAAATAAACACAGGATTTTTTTTTCACAGGAAAAAAACGGTTTTATTAACTTTTTTTTTTACATTTTCGTCACGAATATTTACTACTTAGCAGATATTTTGTGGTTTTCACCAATTTTAGTTAATAGTTTAGCGAATTTAATATATTTCAAGGCTCTTTCAAATTCTTAACAATTCGTAAATTCTTAACGAAGAATTGTTGGACATGCTTTTTGCCTCTCTGCTCTGGATTCTAGCCATAGGAGGTAGTGTAAATATTGTTGAGTACATAACAAAGATCCGGTTGGTATTTTATTACACAATAATAATAATTATAAAGTGATAGTAATTTATTTTCGAGTAGAAAAGAGAACGGAATGTTTTTTTTATTTTCTGTAATACTGGGGCTATGAATAGAAAGACAGAATACAGCAAATAAAATGTAGTTTCATACGCAATGTATATACCTTGATCATAACACTCTAAATTAAATATTTCGAACAACTTTATAATGAGCAATAGAGCAATATATGTCTTCAGACTTACTGATTGTAATACATTCTAATTTTGAATAACAAATATTATATTGACAGTAGCATAAAATAAGTTGCTTAAACCACGACTCGCGTTTCTATAACTTCCAGTTCTTTGAAATACGTTTAAGGAAGGTGACATTCTTACCTTTCTATCCATACAAAAGAGCTCAAAAAATATTCAGAAAGCATTGTCTTTAAATATGAAATTTATTTTCTTGGCTACAAAATAAGTTATAGCTTTCATATACTACCCCTACTTCGCCCTGAAACTGTACAGAATTCGAACGGGTTTATCATATTCATAAGAAAGTATTTATTTCATAAAGCACGCCTATTCTCGGCTTTTCATAAAATATAAACTTGAAAAGTTTACGATTAGCAATGTTATTAAGATGGAGCAAGAAACAAGATTTTCGCTGCAGTAGATTGACACAAAATAATGCTATAATTATATGACATTGTCTGCAAGCTGGAATCGATTGTATACACATTTAGGGAATATAGTTGTTTTTTCTGCGAGTCTCGATACAGATTTTATTATTCTAAATGTATATTTCAGCCCAAAACTAACATTTTAACTATTTATTAATAATCAAATAACGTTAGCTGCCCGAAATGGCAAAACACTTTTATTTTTAATGTAACACGAAAAATTGAAAAAGAAGGATTTTTTCCTGCGTTGTGTGTTTGTTTTTTTTAACACTAGTTATTCCCAATCAACGACGTTAGTGATGTATTATTACTGCTCCTGTACCTCTAGGCTATTGAAGCTCCCAAACCGAACAACACATCGAAAAGTATTTCTCCTCCCCCCCTTTTTAATGGTTATTCCAAAAATGTAAAAAGTTACCGTAGTTTCCATTTGAAATTTGTATGTTGACCCTCCCTTTTATGTACTTCCTGTATATGCCACTGATTCCCTATAGCATAGCTGAATTCTCTATGTAAACTTTTATGACTTTTTTTTGTCATCCGTTCTGCCCTTTGGATCAGATTCACCTTAGAATCGGCCTTTATTGGCAACTTTTGGCTCAGGCCGTATGGATGATGATGGAATGAATTGGTACACTTTGCATCAAAAAAAATGCGATAGGGAACGCCGTGCAGCTAGGCCACCCAAATGGCACCTTCTTATCCCATAATCGTGTCTGGTAAACAGACCCCCTCTTTCTCCTTCCTTCTTCTTTCCCATACTAAAATCGGCAAACATCATGAGCGCATTTTTAAAAAATATACAAGTGTTTGTATCGATAAAATGAAAGAATAAAAGGGAGATGAATCAATATATTTAAGTTGACGGAGGGAGAAACTTAAACACACACAACGAAAAATTGAAACCGATGGATGTGTGTTAGACAAAGGCAGAGAAATGAGAGAGAGAGGGAGAAAAGGGGGAGAGAAGAAGAGGAGGAGGAAGTACAGATAAAAATATGGAATTTAAACGTAGTAAAAAAGAACCTAACATTATAAAGTTCAGTTCCCACAAATCCAACAGCAAGATAGAAGTGACTTTTGGATTTTATAGTTTTTCAGGGCTATTCGAATATATAGAGGGTGCTTGAAAAATTAATTAAGTCACTTTCAAAATGGAGACCAAACTTCGTGGTCAGATTAAATACTCATGATTTCCAGTGGAAGAGGAACTGCAGAGTTTTATCTAGGATAACCTCAAAAGTGCAACACATAGTAGGCACGGGCCACTCGGTGAATCCACTCTGTCGAGCCATCGAGTCGCAGGGACGAATAATGCATGGGTTTAGATGGAAAGCGTTCATACGACCCATTGAGTGGAGCGACTGTGGCAAGCAGACGCACATCTCCGTGACCGGTGGATGCCACTAGTGGCTTCGTGACCATTCACATGGGCCACTCGGTGGATTCACTCAGTCGAGCCACAAGAAATGCTGACTGGTATAATTATGCAGGATGTGCAGCTTGGCAAATAAGAAAGCATCCTAAAATTATCGCGCGGTCTTCCAGAGACGGATTTACAAATTCTGCCGCCTCTAGATAAGCAAAGGATGTCCCCGCCCCTTTTCCTTATGTACTGTATGCTCAAAAAGTATTTGTAACGAGTTATCGATAATTTGATCGTGTAAGTGTGTGTTTACAAAAATAAATGAATCTTAAAGTTCATAAGATATATTGGAATTATTTTAAATTCAATATAACTCTGCAACCATTCTTTCCTTAGAGTATAATTTACACCAGGGGTTTTCAAACTCTGGTACGCGGAACGCTGTTAGGTTGTACGCCATAAAGTTTATAAAATGTTAAACATAATATATTTATTATCGTCTGATTTCAAAAGTGTGCCGAATCCGTAGCTAGTATAAGTATTCATTTTTATGTGTGTGTGTGTGTGTGTGTGAGAGAGAGAGAGAGAGAGAGAGAGAGTAACGTCTGCGATAAATACATAATATTAATTTTCATTGAGAGCAGATTGCAGAACTTAGCTATTTATCCGAAATAAATTAACTTTTTGGTCGTATTTTTAAAAAAATTACTTATATTTCTATTTCACTGCATTATTCAATGAACCATCCTATCATTTGCTTGGTGGGACTAAGGGAAGCCTGGGAAAAACTCATTCAGGATGGTCGGCACCGATGAACTATCCTGGGATCTCCGAATTACAAGACAAGCACATTACTAAATGTTCTGCCTCATCGGTATAATCATTACTGGCAACATAATCATATATTTTTAAATACTAGCATTGAAAATTCCACAATATTACTTGGTGGAACGCCAAAAGTACGAATTTCTGTTTAGTGGTACGCCAGTCTAAAAGTTTGAAAGCCACTGACTTACATGATCACAAAATTCTAGTACTAGCACTTTTTCAACAAAGTGTGCACATCCACTTTCATTCTCAAAAGTTGAGTTCTTTTATTAAATATATATATATATATATTATTTTATGTATTTTGACATAACTAGAAATTGAAAATTAGAACATACAACTTAAGAATAAGTTTTTAAAACACTTTCATCCTCAAAAGTCAAATGACATTAGTTTAGTGATTTTGTATTTGCTTCACTTTGAGTAGAAAATTAAAGTAAAATTGAATGTCTGAGTTGTTAAAGGAACACATTCCAAAATGTGTGAAAATTGAACCGATACGTTAAGTTCTCAATAAATTATTAATCACTTTATATTTTACTCAGGGAAGCTTGGACCATACCCATAGTTACTGTGCTATAATTTCTTACCGATGAAATTTCAATCCAACGTATAATTTTGGCAGTAAAGATTGTTTTCTTCTTAGCCCTGAAAATTGCAGCAAAAGGAATACGTTCCTTCTTCAACTCAGCCATTCAATTATTGGCGAGCTAGGCCAACGTTAAAATTAACTAAATTGTTATTAAATTTGTCCGCCCTGCAGTCTGCTGTTTCACCTCCCAACCCACTCCAGTACAGGAAAACATTTCTTCCCCCTTTGCCTCACCAGACGCTTGTTAGCTTTGTAGTGCTTTTCTCCCGCCACCTTCAAACCAGACCATTCTATTGCCATTTCCATTTGTATTTGCCTTCCGGATGTGAATTTTCAATAAGTTTACAAGCTTTTTGAATGTTTCTTGCGTCATACTAAAAAACTTGTACAACTTTGCTTAGTTCGTTCATTAAAGTATAAAACTGTCCAAGTATCAATCGTTCACCTGTTATTGGAAACATCCAAACTGTTGGACGTTGTTTACGACGTCAACGTCGCCCAGTGATTCCGCCAGATTCCCCCCCCCCCTGTAGTGGGTGTCTCCCCCCAAATCCTTGAAAACATACCCAACTTTATTTATTTTTTTATTTTTTTATTTTTTTGTGTGTGTGGTGAATAATCGATGGAAACGAGCAAAACCTCACTTACACTCTCCCAAACCTTGACTAGCATCTTCCGACGGCCGGTGACCCGCTTCAGCTCTGCCGTGTTCATTCCATCTGTGCGAATTGTTATAAGCAC